>JAABNX020000130.1:28781496-28806518 GCA_015163995.2 Mormyrus lacerda
CTTCACTTTATTGCTGCATAATGCTGCTGAGCTGTAATAATGATCCAGTCATTGGCTCTTAAGTATTTGCTGATATATGATTTTAGGAAATATGATTTTATTTTGGACAAAATTGGTCCACTGCAGGGAAATCCTGTCAACACATTTTGTGTTTTCTTATTTGCAATGGAAATTCACAAAGAGTGACGGGTGTCTTTCGGCTTTTATGATTTGTGAAGCAGAGATCAATATTAAATGGACCATAGGAAATACAGAAAAAAGAAGGTATCGAATTTAGATAAATATTCTCTATAGCATTGATGTCGTTATGAAACTTAAATTCTGAGAACTGAAAATTCCTGTAGTTTTATTTTGTATTACTTACAACAAAACTAGGTACTGCAAAACTGTACACAATATTTTCACATTCAAGAATGTTTTTTGAAAACTGCACTATACAGTTAAAATTATTAGCTGGTGTATGACAACCCAACCAGTAACTGTACAGCATGTTTAACTGAAAAACAGCCGATTATGAGCATTTTTTGCACATAAGCATGATATTGTCAAATCTTCTTTTCCACAGACAACTGCTCATCTTGATCTCCATAAAAAAAACATAAACATGAACTACAGGGTGCACAGAAAATGTACCAATGTAAGATTAAATGCTTTTGGTGTTTGGAGTAAGAGGCTTAAATACTGATGGTCCATATTACAGTCTTGAAAAACACTTTTTAAAGCATCAAGTGTGTCAGAAGTCTGCCCAAGGCTCATGTATGAAGTGCTACAGTAAATTATCCATGCGAGACAGCTGTCATGGTCCCGGTGTGTTATCAGAAAAACAGCAGAACAAGGATCCGGTGGTCACTCAGATCCGTGATGCTGAAGCCTCCTGTGTCTTATGAGTCTCCCGTCATTATGGAAATAAACTCCTCCTGGTTTACTGAAAGAAAAAATCATAAGTAAGTCTAAATAAAATATTCAGCCAAATTAAACAATACTCAAGTGGCAGAAGTATGCAGTATGTCAACCCAAGTTTTTTTCCCCCCTTAGATTATAGCATACATAAGCAATGAATACGAAAAAAGATTAGAACTTAACACTTATAACACTCCAAATGCTTAATTAAAATGAGACGATTCATGTCCTGTTAACTAAATTTATATGTCGAATCATAATCCCTGAATTCCTGAAATATTAATTCATTAGTATGGAACGGGAAGTTTTAAATAATAATATCACATCATCTTTCATCATTATGAAATTAACACCGAATTCACACGAAGAGATTATGGAAAGACTAAGCGCAGATCAGCAGGTTTCTATCCGGTGTGGATTCGCATTTGGGTCCCGATCCCGTTCCGGATCCGGCCGAGTGCCCGTACTCTCCCCGTCCCCGTCCGTGTCGAACTCGTCGATCATGGCTCGCAGCTCCTCGTCCGATATGTTCTCGCCCAGCTCCCTCGCTACCCGCCGCAGGTTTCTTAGGCTGATCTTGCCCGAGTCGTCGTCGTCAAACAGCTTGAAGGCCTTCAGCATCTCCTCCTGAGGATCCCGCTCCAGCATCTTCTCTGTTACTGACCATTATACACACAGCTTATTTTCGTATACCACGAACAGAATCAGGAATAACGGTTTCAAAACGAAGATGGTAATAATGATTAATATTATTATTATTGGTAATAATAGTTGTAGTGGTGGCAGCATTAGTAGTAGCAACAGCAAAATATTCGATTTGTAAACCAAAAATAAAAGGACACATTTTAATGTTATGACAACACTTACCAACTTCATTAAAATCATCAAATGTAATCTTTCCGCTTCCTTCCCGATCGTAGTCTTTAAGTATCTTCAGCACATCCGATTTCTTCACATCGAACCCCAAAGCCCTCATTGCGACCTTTAACGGGGGGAAGGCAGGTCAGACCCCTGCGCGTCACCGACGCGGATACGCGCCCGGCGATATGCGCACTAACCTTCAGTTCATGGTAATCGATCTCTTTGTCTTTGTCGGTGTCAAACAGCTCAAAAGCCTCTTTTATCTCTTGCTTCTGTTCCTCGGTCAGCTCTCTCCTCTTTTTTCTTTTCGTCCTGTCAGCAGGAAGCTCAGTCCTAAAAAAAAAATGTAACGCATTTATGAGTTATTGTTGTTGATATGCGTGTGACACATTTCACCAGAAAGCGTAATTTACGTAGTCCAAGCGGTAGCGTCAGTTATTTAACCAGAACTGCTGCTGTAATACATGTACGCGAGAATAAAAAACATAAAACAGTCAAGGTAATATAGACAGCCAATTACTTCCAGCTAGCTAGACTGCACTATCGCTCCCCAATATGGTCCTTCGTTAAAAAATACGCGACACACACAAGCACAAATCAAGAACAGATTAGTAAGATTAACTTCTTTCTTATCAATACTAGCTAAAAACATGGGGGCGTTAAACTGTCTAAACTGAATTTGCCTAGCGATTCTTATGGATCTAGCCTATAATGATCCCATTCAGTGTCTAAAAAATGAAAAGCACCAATTTAGGTTTGTTCGACATGCATACCTCAATGGCAGGCTCATTGCTTTAACTTTGTTATAAACCGGTGAAATCAAGAGGACAGTTCCGGAAAATACAGAGGAAAAATAAAACCAAGAATTAGTTTACAGTAAAAAAAAAGTACCCAAGACAACAAAAAACCACAACAAATCCGTTTGCGTTTTGCTTGCGTTGCCGTGTTCGGTTGGTTACAGCACTTCGTCCCGTTATAAGAGGGTAATGGTGATTGGTGAAAATGATTTCGCTAAATGCTTTTCACGGTTGTCATTGGTTGGTCCATCGCCGTAACCCAATCCAAAGTCACAGATTTCACGACGATTGACGGCATACTGCAAAAGTGTTGCAGAACAGGATGTGACGCACAGCTGCACCCAAAAGGATGCTCTTCTTATTGCGAGGACTGGAAGTTTATACATTGTGAGAAACACTGCCATCTCATAAAATGTTACCTCTGTCTTCCATGCAAAATTAAAATATTTATTTTTATACTACTTAAACATTAAACATACATCACTATCATTTCTAAAATGAAGCTTCTTTGCCCACCAGCCATTAAGAAAAATTAATATGGGTGAGATTAATTTTGAATCCAGTTATTAAAACTCTTTATTCTTCAATGACAATTCATCCAATTACCAAAGTGCCATTCATAAATTTGCAATCTTTAATCAAGTGATCATAATATTCTGTCCTATCACAATGATTTGCCATATTCTAGAGCTGTGTGCATGATCGCTATTTAAATTACTGGTAAAATATTGGTAAAATTTGTCAGTACTTCTTGACTACTACTAGGTACATGGTTCCATCTCCCACTCCCAAATTGTCAGATTATTTGCCGCGACATCTTTTGGTCTCACCGTGGCCTCTCTCAACTCCTCCCATGCAGAAACGTTCTCTTTTCTGACCACCTTCACTGTAACCCTTCCGATTCGTCCTTACCATTCAGCTATTGCAGGGGACACCCTCCTTCTTCAGCCCGACAGCTTTCCCGCTAGCGGTATTGTTCAGCGAGCCCTTGGGTTACGACCGGAGCTGGGTGACTTTTACCCACAGCTGCTGCATTACCACGGCTGTGAACTTGTTCCATTCATACACAGTGTCCCCACCATCACTTGGAAAGTGGCAGCAGTTTCGCTTAGAGGTGTGAGGTGAATTCATCTCGCACAGAAGCCTCTCATAAACATTCCCAGCAAATTCAGACCGCTCACCTGGGTCTTCCCCATCCAATCAGCTGATCAGGATCAAAACAGATTAAAACAACTACAAAGTCAATCCCTGACATCTGTCTAAAAGCACTCTATGAACATGGCTACTACACTAGTGACCTCTTAGTTCCATGCACGCCCCCCGGAAATCGCCACATGTGCACTGAAGTCTCCCAGCACGACGACAAAGTCTGTAGGAACTATGCTTCGAAGAACATCGCCCACCTTTCTTAAGGTTGGCCACTCCAAACTACTCGTCAGTGCATAAACATTCTCTGCACCTCAGTCCATCTACCAGGAAAAGTCCAGCTGAACAGCCTGGAACTTGTATCCTCATACCTCCTGCCAGAGGTCTTTCACTTTTTGTGAACCTAAATAGCGCTGTACCTTTTGGTTTGAGGCGGGGAAGAGCGCAGAAAATGATTCATATGTTTAAATATGGACATCAGTAATCGTAAGAGGTAATTACATAGCTTTAAAGCATGAATTAAAAAGTATGTAAACCAACATATTGTCCAATAACTACTACTTTGGGTAAAGCATGACATCATTCATAATTCTTTACTAATTGTGACACATTCATCTAGGTCACACCAAAACAACCACGTTCAAAAAGATGAAAAAGGCAAAAAATATGCAGAAATTTCATAAAAAGGTCTTTGTTCTTAAAGGATTGCTAAATGTGTAGAGCTAAAAGTGAAATCATGCAGTTTATTATAAATATATATCTATATATACTTTTTATTCCTTTCTTTGAAATCTAAACGAACTTGCTACTGAAATCCACAGGAGAAAAGGCACATACTAAAATATAGAAGACATTTACAACCAAAAGCAATTGCTGTTTAAATTACGAATGTAAATGAACGCATAACAGAATTGTCGTTTCACATTTTACAACCATGCCCTTCAAAAGCACTGACCATTAAAATAATGCTGTTAATTTTACTGAAAATTTACAAACCAACAAACGAAAATGTTTTGTTGTCCAAAATATACTCCAGAGTACCACTCAAACAACATCTATACTTACACTAAGTGCATATGGTAAAGGGTTTTCACATGAATAAATTACAGAATTAATTATATTCCTGATATTAACCTACAGGCAGCAACGGGGATGGTGGTGGCTGAACACCGTAAAATGTAGGCAATTTAAGAAAGTGAGTGGAATGTCCAGATTTTCCACTCATATTCCTCGACCTCCATTTTCTCAGAGGACTCACTAGTGTTTCCCAGTTTGATCAGTTTGATGTGCAGGTAGTTAAAAAGATTACGTTTCCGACCAAGATTGCACCGAAACATTTTAGACTCCCAGCAGCAGGCTAGGTGTCCTCTTCGCCGTGGCCATTGAAAGAGGCGGACCACGAGCAGCTTGCTCTTCGGTCACCGAGGGTTCCTCTTTGCCCCCTTGCCAGCTATGTGAGCTTGGCGTTCGACTCTGGCTGCTGGGCCTCTGTGCTGGCGTGATGGCTAACGTCGTCCTTCATTAACACCTCATAGTAGAGCAGATAGAAGACCGGCGTGATGATGCCAACCACCAACATTATGGCCACTGCCATCCACCACCTAAGCCCCCAGTCGGCCCCATAATAGGGGTCCTTCCTTGGGGCCGGTCGGCGCTCAGCCTCGCCCAGAGGGTGCTGTGAGCTCAGGGAAGAGACGACCTCATTCAAGCTCCCCCGGGCTGGGTCCGTGGACTTCACCAGCTGCTCTATGTCTTTGTCTTTCTCCTGCAGGAAGCTGCACACGCTATCTGTAGATGAGGTGGAGGAGGATGATGAGCACCTAGAGGAAGGACAGTCGGCATCCAAATGAGGTTCCTCGTGAAGCTGGGAAACCAGGCCATGGGTCTCAGTCAGGATGCTGAACCTCTTCACCGGAATCTTGATGGTACGCAGGGCAAAAAAATCCTGCTCTGTCAGAAGATTGTTGGCCCTTTTAATGTCTGCGACCTGTTAGATATTCAAGAGCAGCATAACATTTAGTCAGATATGCATTATAACATAGCATTTCGATATATACTCCTAAAGAATGCCCTCGGCACTTACACACAAACTAACATTTTTGCTCTACAAAATGCTGATGTATCAAGAAGTGCACATTTGAACAGTACAGGGAGTAATTCCTTCCCATCTGATTTACGACTTAAGTACAAGATAAAAGATCTGCCACATTGTTTCCGCAGGGGCTACACTTGCCTATCCTTGACCCGTTTCCATCTCTGCAGCAGAAATATTGACAGTAACAAGAATAATATCAATTTCAAACGTTTAAAAATGTATGCCGACCAGTTTCTCTTTCCAGAGGCACATCAGTTGCACATGTTGCATTGACGCCATTTATGTCTATTGAGCTCATTTACTTGATTTCACAGAACAACTCAAGTACGACATTAATAAAAAATAAAGAAAATACATTTATTGATGGACAGAGTGTGGGCGACTGCATTACCGAGCAGAAATACTGTAGAGAAATGGCATTCAACGTGTCGCCCTCCTTGATGTCACGAACTAGGTAAACAATGTCATCCATCCTGTCTCTCGATGTGCTCCGCTTCAACCTCTCCTTCCCCCTGGGCCTGAGCTCGAAGGACTCCCCATCTTCTTCAGAAAAGTCATTTTCTGAGATGAGGCTGCTCCCAAAGGTGTACGTATGCCCTCCATTGGAAGACTGTGCCACTGTGGCTGCATGGTAACTTGTGTGTTGGCTTTTCCCTGTCATTTTCTGCCACTCTACGGAGGCAAAACACACATTTTTACACACATACACACACACAGTAAGGTATCGTAACTATAAAAAACATATGGAGAGTAAGTTTGAAGAGGAGTAAATCTTAATAATAGAACTTTCACAGTGAAAAAGCAGCAGATCCATGTGTTTTGTACACCTGGTGTACAATATTGTTAGATGCACCTGTGTTTCCAGTTTAAGAGAAGAAAACATGAACTTTAATTATCCCTGGGAGAAATACTGGTGGATACTGTAAGGTATGTAAAATGCAAACAAACATGCAGCACAAAAGACAAAGTTACAAGCACAGTACACATTGTTCTTTTAAATTCTTTTGCACTAACAGAACACCGTAAATAAAGAAATGAGTATAATTAAAAAAATAAAATGCATGCCATTGTACATGTGTGTGTAATATGCGCAATATGCAAACAGGCGGCACTGCATGCTTCCTGGCATCTTATAATTAAATATGAGGGAGCTGGAAGGAGTATTTGATTGAAACAATTAAAATATACAACTAAAGATGGCTTATTGATCATTCGCGGAAATTTACCTTGAATAAAAGTGAACAGACCAAAAACCAACTTCCTCGATGTGTTTTTGCGATACAAGGCATGACTCACCTGGCTATGGCAGCCGACGACTGAAGAGAATACACAGCATTTAGAAACCTTTAAGAAAGCAATTAAAACCACGTTATTAGTTTTTTAAAAAATTAACTGACAGATGGAGACGCCACAAAATACCTGACATCAGACGTAATACACTGCTTTACTTTTGAAAAACACTATGACCGTCCAAGAACAATAGTTCAATACTGTGAAATAGTTCGCTAAAATTACACCAAGGCGATCAACTGACGTCTGGTTTTAACCCATCGTGCTATTTCACATCCTGCGATCGGGCGACATGTTGCAGGGTGACCCAACTTATCCAGCTACCGCTTTCTGTCACCGGTACTCGGGTGTGCTCTGCCACACATTTATTAGCATTTCTCCGAATTATCAAACAACTTTGAAACACCGGAGTTGCGTCACACGAAACTCAACTCAAGCGTTTTGGACAAGAACAGTAACATGACAACAGACACAAAAGTCCTGAAACAAATTTCCCTCAGAGAACGCTTACGACCTTTCTATCCCCAGCACAGAAACAAGAAACATCTATAAACAAGGCAGAGACTAATTCGTCAGTGAATCTATTTACCTGAAACACACAAAAGCGTCGGCTGCTTCTCGTACCAGACCGAGGTGCGTTTGTTTAGCTACGCCACGTCGGCACTCTGCTGGCGTCATGACGTCACTTCCCGTGGTGCCGCGGTCGCTTCGGCAGCGTTGTTCTTTTTAAAGGGTATTTTCGCGCCATTTGTTCTCTATTTCCCCGACCATCATACCTACGGCCAACCGATAGGCGTTCACTACAGACGCCAGGGGGCGCCATTGCATAATTTATATGTTCAAAAGTACTACGTTCTCCTTTTTAGCATTGAAAATGCTTTACAAATTTGATGTATACCATGAAAAATGACAAGAAAACTATTAGGACATTTATGTAGAATTGTAAAATAAGTTAAAATACCTTATTAAATGGTAATAGAATACGGTAGTATATGGTATATCGGCAACTATTTTGAGTGAAGGAACTTCTTGACTGAAGAAGCTATAGGCCTATACGAGTTTGTACACTATGTACAAGTAATCGAAAGCATGCGAGTTATTTTTGTCTCTGGGTTTGGTCCAAGATATCTTGTGCCTTGGCAGCAGTTGATAGTATTTGCCCTTTAAATGGCCACATTAATCGAACAAAAGATTTGCAGCCGGTTGAGTGTGTAGATGGGTCCCCTGAGATGGCTGAAAGGTATGGACAGGCCGGAAAGGCTGCATCCAAGGCATTCACGGTCTCAAGAGAGGGAGCCAGGACCTTACCCAGCCAGGGTGTGGAAGTGTAAACCAAATCTGAAAATATGATCAAACAACAGGAGGAACTTCTTAATTGTTACATGTGTTCAGAAGAACATAATGAAATTCTTATGCCTCAGATAAGCGGTAGGAAGGTAAAATCGCTTTGGATCAAGACAAGCCAGCTGAGGTGGATCCGGCATTTTACCGGGTCAGCTGTTTTGAATACTCCGTCCTGAGCGGAGGCTCATGGCACAGACCTAGGACACACTGGAGGGTCTCCCAGCTGGCTTGGGAATGTCTGGAGATTCCTAGAACAAGTTACACTCTGTGGCCTCAGACTGGGAGGTCCGGTCTGATCTGCTTGGGGCACAATAACCACAAACCTCACCAGGGAAATGAAGGATGTGGAGAAGATGAAGAAGAAAATTGGATAGATTGATGATGGTGCTAACAGTTTTCCTCAGCGACAGGCAAAGTGTTTCTTCCTCTGATCCTCTTAGATGGACAGCGCATCAGAGTTCTGTCCAAACACCACAAGCACTAATAAATGATAGGTTTAAATCAATGGCAATGTGATTAACTGGCTTCTGTTGGTCTGAGAAGTCTGGGTCATCTCCTCTGTCTTCCAAAAATGGCATCCGATTTATTTATGACACTTATTTTCACAGCTGTTAACTATTAATTATGTGGGATGAGAACAGCATTCTTAATGCAGGTGGCCAGAGGCGGGACAAACGCATTTCTTTATATTAACCAATCATCCTGCATGGCATTCTCTGTTCTGTCACTTTCAAAACCCAAGCAGGAGTTCTGATTATGATGAACATATAATAGCAACCTAGAGAAACATTGGGTTGTTAGATGATAGAAATAATGCCCTTTATTGTCGTCATACAGGTAGCAAGTTCAACCAGTACAATTTGCATTGCATTGCAAGTATAATTTGCATATTACATTTTCCTTTCCCATAAAAGACACATACTGCAAACTTATACAGGTGAGAGCAAGGGTTGGGCCTGCCTTGAAACCTCAGGTCACGGTGCAAGGCCTGCCTTTTGTCCAGCCGGCCCATAGGCCCCGTTTGGGGTTAAGGGCCTTGCTCAAGGGCAAGATTTTTGGTTGCTACTGGATTCGGTATGGTCAGGGGCGTAGGAACTGAGGCAGGACCGGGGAGACATTTAAACCCCAATATCTAATTTGAGCTGCTATTTGTTGCCAGCCCACCCATACTCTACCCTACACCGTTGGATATATCAACGTCCCGGACACAGCCACGGTCCCCTAACACTGACCCCGGTAGGTGGTTTAAAGAAGCATATGTTTACGGGCTCATATCCTTTCAAAGTTAGCTGCTGTTACATAAATAAGGCACGTGATTAGATTCAGTAAACACCTAAAAATAAGACATACCCTAAAATGGGACAGTTTGCCGAAAGGTCCAAAGGTGTTAGCAATGTAAACGAGCAAATTATGAAATGTCAAAACCTGCTGGATAAGGAGAGCAATGCTAGGAATGGTTCTCCTGTCCTATTTGGTCACCCTGGGTTAGACAGCTGCTGTGTCAGAGGGAGTAAAAAACGAGGTAGGGTCCCATGTTATCAGTGCCTGACCTGGGATTTCGGTTACAAAATAACAGCCAGAATCCCGTCTGTCTCCTGCTGAGATTTATGGCAAACCCTGTTCTTCCAGCATTGAGCAATATGCAGCGCCAGGTAAACACAGTAAAATGGACCCTGTTAAACTGACTTTCGATTTCACAACCTGTGGAATCACCAGCGCACATGACATCCTTTCCCACAACAGACCTGTTTATTTCACTTTCTTCGGTATTAGACTTTGTGACATTATGACTCCTTGCCAACTTTAAGCAAACCCTCTGCACTTTGGCCTTGGGCTGTGCTCTGGTATCGTCTCCCTTCTAAGGGGAGATTATATACAGGTGGGTTGATATGCAAAAGGACATTTGATGAATTTTATTCCCAGCGAGTGAGGAAGCTGGCTGGGATGGGGTCATTATGAATCAAAAATCATCTAGGTTTCACCTTTGTTATTACACATTCTGAATAAGGGAAGCATTGTGTTCTAAACAGTATGTCTGCCATCCAGTTTGCAAGCCCTGCATCTCAGTTCAAAGAGTGAAGCACTTCTATTTTTAGCATAATTACATTTTTAACAGCCAGACCCTTTTGTACAGAACAGTGGTAGGGTTTCTGTTTAAAATTCCTGAAGCTCAACAAGCAATGTTTCATTATGCTGAAAATAGAAAGGTTTTGCATTTAAATCCCTGTAAGCATGTATAAATAGCAACATTTCCCTCTGGAGTAAGTTGAATTGCATAAAAGCATCAGAGAAAATGATTAATTGTGAAGATGTTGTTGATTTAATTGACGAATCCAGCATGAACAGGGAAGATGGCACTCAGACATTTATCTGTAATTGTAAGGCTACCAGTTCAGGTCAATGTTTAGCTTTAATAGTTTCAAGAAAAAGTATTACACTGGTTATGGGTAATATTTGAATGTTTCTCCAGATAAAAGCATGATATATAACTCAGTGTAAGCCACAAATATAGACAGGGATTTCCTCCGATGATTTAGTGTTTTATTTAAAACCTGAATCTTGAAACTGATTATGCACTTGTTGGACTCTGCTGTCTAAACGTTCTTGTTGGTCACTGGGTTGCATTTGAATTGTTTCTTACATTGCTGATGTGAATTTATAATAATGAGGCTTCAAACCCATACTGTGAGTTAAAGTACAACCAGGCAGGTTGTATTATGAAATCGAGCAGCTGAATCCATCTGTAAGCCCTGTTGTTCCCAGATTCCGTGTCAGAAACCGCTGCTGTAACCCACTGCCCTAGCAACCCATGGCAACCCATGCCTCGCGTTTGGCCTCAGGTGCTTCCACACAAGAGCGGCGAAAGAGCGCCAAAGTAAACAGCGCCTCGCAGGGCGAGCCGTCCTCGCACGAACTCATTGTGAAATCTAAAAATATCGGGCTGGGAAAGGTCAGCCTCGTCGCCGGCGCTCTCAGTAGGTCCCGCCGGCCTTCTCGGAGGAGACTAATTTGGCGCGTGAATCAGATGTCCCCCGCGCGACGGGAACGGGCCGCGCTCGTGGCGCTGCGCGTTCCCGTGCCAGAACAGACGCCGAACGCCGCGACAGCTCGCTCAGGTGATCCATTGTGCAATTATGGAAGCGAAAATATTTGCCAGTTATTTTTATCCGTATTATGGGAAATGTTTATTTTTTTTAGTTGAATGACATGCTTAACTCGGATGAATAGAGCTGTTTCGCCTGTAGGCTATGTTGAGTGTCGCTCTTGTGCTGCGGAGCATCTGCGAGCGCGTTCGAACGAACACACGTGCGCACGCAGGCACGCGACCTTCCCCTGCCCCATCAGCGTCACTTCACGTACTTAGGGGGGTTTCCTGACAGCGCTGCTGGGGCTCACTGCTACCTGCGGATCTGCCTTCCCTGCAGTGACTCAGAGAGTCCACATTCACTCCAGCCAGACTCGTTTGTTATGCGAAAGTGCATCATTAGTCATCAGACTGTTATGCTTACCAACAGTCAACAACACGTAGGCATCAGATGTTTCAACTTTTAATAATGTATAATTTATAAATCCTTAGATTGAAAGACGAATTTTAACGTGAAATCCTATAAAATCGTAATGCAGAAACAATAACGGAAATTGACAGTAGGGGGCAGTGTATTCCAACTGTACGGTATTTTGGCGTCACACAGAATCCAGTGTCTCCTGTTTTCCCCGAAGTCTCCCGTCCGTCCCGCAACAATAATGAGGTAATCTATCGCTCACCATCCCCCTCTGTCCAAACTGCCCCCCCCCCAGCAGTCACTGGATCTCAGCAAAAGGATGCAGTTGTTTATGGCATTTAACGCCCCGTAACAGGCAGTGCATTCCTGTCAATGACATTTTGTTTTTTTAGGCTGATCTTTAAATTTATTGTGAATTTCCCAATGATCTCTTAAATGTCCCAACGAAATGAAAATGCGTCATAATAGTTTGCGCAAACATTAACATTTGAAAGCACGCATTACAAGCGCTTGCATACTTCATCTGAAAAGGAGCCAGGCTGTTTGAGGATAAACTGGGGAAAAGCAAGGGAAAACCCTGACTAGAAATGTATCAGTTTACTGCGATTATCGCGTGCAGATTTCCCAGATTTCCTCAGGCATATCGCCACTCTAAATCGCCTGTTTCGAGTTATGGTTTGTGATGAACTTCCTGCAGTGCGGATTGTGTTTGGTCAACTGTGGTTCGGTACTCTTTCAAGTTTACTGCAGTTCTACTTTTTAAATAGTTAATAAATAATAATAATAGTAAAATAGCGTTTTTCAACAAGTTGTAATACAGTTTAAAAGTACTGTTTTTGTTTATTTTACTTTTGTCTTTTATTTTGAGAAAACGACAGAATTTTATTAATAAACATTAATCTAGAGTCTAGACTGCTTCTAAATAGACAGTTTAAAAAAAGCTGAAAAACGTCACATCCCACAAACAAAAACATATTTCAAGGAAAAAAAATAGACAGTTATCAGTTCGCATTGGCAGCTCTATAAAAGATTAGTAAAATAATGCTTTGTTTACTTGCAGGGTGATATTGTCGACCTTACTAGTGCTTTTAAGCAAACAAAGAATACAAAGTTAGAGAAAGATGGCGTAGAGGGAAGGATTACCGAAAAACTAAAAACGGCACTAATGGAGGAAAACATCAAAAATGGTGGAAAAAAATACAGAGAAGCTAAAGCATTAGCGCCGTCCGCAGCCCCCGGCTCGCGCAGGTGCTCCCGCATTGGAGGGCTACAGACATCTTTGGGAGACTCAGGGATGTACCGTTTCTTTGTATTTCTTCTAAAAGACAACCTGTGCATTTTAGTATATTTGGTAAATTCTTAAAAAGATAACCGTTTCTCATTATAAAGTGATTTGGTCCTTTCAATGAGTCAGTCTATTGCAACTAATTAACGTTTTTATTAGCAGGAATATATAGGCTTGCTCTACATTCAGAGTAGCTATTAATCGCAAGAAGCAGAAGCTCTTTGCCTTTCACTAATACATTTACCTTTTGAGTTATAGTTCTCCACGTGCAGATAGACAGCCAAGCTTGCCAGTGTTTAGCTGATGATGTGCAGTGACGTTTTAACCAAATGCAAAACTGTTTCATTAAAAACCATACAGAATTGTTTCATAAATATGAAGAGATACACAAATATTCTTATTAAAAGATTTATAGTATATGTGCACCCCAAACAATTTGTTCACTAAATAATTGTCTAATTGTATCTTTTATATTTATAAGCATGTTTAATAATATGAAAAAATGAATTGCACACGAAAGCCTTGAACAAACTCTGCATACAGAGTCGTTTCTTCAGTAGGACACATCCTTTACTGGATGCTGCTGCTTTATCTGCTTATTTGCCGATGGGGTTTGGAGAGTTAAACTGTTTTCAAGAAGAACCATCTGGGCAGCAGCTTGATGCTGACATGGTGGATAAAGCCCAACCATCTGGCCGAAACCCCGAAACCCCAAGATCAATGGTCCCCACGCCTGTGCCCGTCTTCCTGAAAGGTCTTCAGTAATAATAACAGTAATAATTGCATTTTTATCAATGAGACGAGAATAGCTTTGTGTATGAAACAGGATCCATGCATGGAAATAACTGTTTATGTGCTTCTACCTTATACTGTAAAAGGGTCTTTAAACATGGTGCAATGGGAAAAAAAGCATTCAAAGACCTACAGATATGGATGATTCCCAGGCCCCAGCCTGGCAACAAAATAATCCTTTCTCATAAAATGCAAAGGGGGGGGGGGGGGTGTTTGATTTGTGACTTTTAAGCTGGAGAAGGAGAAATGCAGCCGCTCTGCGATGGAGCGCTCATGCGGCGAGAGCGGCCGGCCGCTAACAGGCCGGCTCCTTGTGCTGGGGATTTTCCATCGGCGTCGGTGTTGATCATGGAGTGGAAGCAAGGCAAACAGAGGCTTGAGCTGGCCAGACCCAAACCCTGTCTCAACATCCCTCTGTGTTCTTCGAGCAAAAAGTATAGCCTGCGACTGCATAAACAATGGATTTTGTTTTTGGAAAATTCTTGGCGTCTGGGACCTTTTGAGTCTCTTTGATTCCATCAGTAGGTCTTTCCACATTAATCGTAAATGTTCCTTATGAAGGTTTCTTTGTAAAATAACCTGTATGAAAGTGTATAGCTGTACTTATTAAAAGTCGGGTGAAGGGAATATACCTGAAATCAGTACATATATGACCTCAGCTGTCAGTCTTATTACAATTAACACTCGCTGCAAATACCACAAAGTTCAAAGAAGGGCTTTTAATAGGTCGAAGGTCACTTCCAGTCATGTGATCATCTGCTAGAAATGGTGGAGTTACAAAAACACCTCTTTGCCGTTTCAGTGTCTTGCCAATATCAGGAGAGGCAATCTCCTTATTGTGGGTCTAGAGGTCTGTGATTGTTCATTTCTGTCGTTAACTATGATTACTTTCTTTCTCCTCGTTTTTCTTGCTTTCCCTAGAATACATTACTTTTTGTCTTGGTGTAAGCATGCGTGTGAGGGCTTAGAACACAGACCCAGTTTAAGATAAAGCGATGGGAATTCATGTCAGTCTGATTTATAATGGCAAGAACTTATGGTCGGTCCTCATGTGGACCTCACTGTACTCTCTGCTTAGCTCTTTAGGGTTTACCAGAATACGATTGAGACTTATTGGTTTCTGTATATATATATATATATATATATATATATATATATGTATAATAATCGCAAAAAACTGTGATGTGTCAGGGAAAAATCTGCGATATAGCGGGGACGCAATAGCTGAACCGCGATATAGTGAGGGATCACTGTAGCGGGTCATGGTGTGTGCCCGGATCCCATCAAAGAAGGCACCCTAAATTGTATGCCTTTCTATCGCAGGATGCACACTCGCACATTTAAGGAACACTAATTTACACATAATCAGTTATTTTGGGCTGTGAAAGGAAACTGGAGTAGCCAAAGGAAATCTCTATACGCATGGGAAGAGCACACATCCCCACACACAGAGCCAGCAGCAAGATCCGAACCACCAATCTTGGCGGTATGAGGAAAAAAATGCTCTTCGATTTAGCCATTAGGCTGCCGGCTGGAGACACAAGCTGTTTGTAGTGATATCAGTATGCAGAATATTCACCAATCTTACTACAATGCTACAATGTAGATGATGATGGCTGGAGACACAAGCTGTATGTACTGATATCAGTATGCAGAATATTCACCAGTCTTACTACAATGCTACAATGTAGATACCCTGGTAAGAAATGTAGATATTTTTTCAGACTTTGTTAACAATGTATTCAGCTGTTAGTTTAACCAGAAAATTCTCTGTACATTAAATTGAAATGTGTTCAGGGTTATTCGCCTGGAACACTGTACAATTATTTTACTCCAACTGCAGGAAACAGAGGTTGTTGTATTTTATTTTTATTTATGTTCTCCTGTCCCCCAGTAAAATTCGGTATGTTTCTATCCCTTGAGTGTTATTTCAAACCTAATTTAGATAAATTGACGGCACATTTTCTCAGAGGTGATATCCCAAAATCCACCCATGCAGGCAAACATTTTATCCTGCACTGCAAGCATAATGCAAAACTGTGCTGTGAACTGGAATCACGGGGGGAACGTTACGTGCTTTATTAATGTCATCAAGCCAAAATGTAATCATTTATCTGAAGGATATGAAGAAGACTATAGACATTGTAAATGCAATTTAAATTTTTTTGAGGAGCTGCTTCCCAGGTTTTGGCAGATGCGTGTCTAAGAATACTTTGACCTTAGTCAACTTAGAGGGAAGGATATGTTGGATAAAATATGGAGATTAAAACAATACACTAGAATGAATGAAAATAAAATCCGTGGCGCTGGTAATCTTGGTTCTTTCGATTGACAAGATTTTGTGTTCTGTGGGCTGCTTGAATGTGGGAACGGAGGTCTGTGAGCGAGACGACTAAAGATTGCGTACAATGGAAATTTCCTCTGCCCTCCACCTTGGGCTGCGTGTGTCAGATACGTTTAATGTTCGTCATACAGATGGCAATAAAGCAGGTTTACCCAGTGCAATCAGACAGTGCTGGCAGTAAAAGATTTTAAAAAGTTTACACTTTGGCAGCACAGTGAAAATGCAAGGTGAATTTAACCTTGCGTCTCTGCATGGATTGTGCTGTAGAGACCAAGCTGTTTTACGGAGAAATGTTTTACCTAGAAATCAAATAGCTTAGCTAATTCAGTTAAATAGAGCAGCGTATTTTCAGCATTTGTTATTAAATTTCACTCATTCCAAAAAGTCCTACATGTTGACGCTCCTGTATGTGTTTGTTCATGTGAACATTGTATGTACTACGAATTCTAAACAAACATCACAGTATCTTAATTGGAAAGTCTTAAACATTCTTGTGTGTACATTGCATTTTTCGCCTTAGACACTGTGAGCTTTTCTGGTAATAAAGGTGTTCAAGAACTTTTTTTTCTTTTAAGTACCCAGCACTGGAAGAATGATCCAAATTTGCTCATGTATACATAAAGAATATGCAGATGTTTTTTAAATTAACAACACAATTAACTTTAATTCATATCAAGGCCCCATACAATAGACTTTGTGTACAGGAGTTAAACTTTCGCTGTAGACAATGATGTTATATAACCTTTCCTTTCTTGTGCCGGGTGGTACCTCATTTAATTGACGATTGTAAAACTAAGAAATTGGTCTCCTATAGCATTTGCAGCTTATCTGCAGTGCATCTGCAGTTAAAAATGACTGCATGTTCCATCCCTTTCATACATTAGTCTCCCGTATTTATTTATTTTAGGACTTCTTATCTAGACGATCACAAACAGAAGAGTCTTAAAACACAAGGGACAGTATGATCACTCTTCTCTTTTAGTCGTTTTTGTCTTGTTTTGTTTGCTTAAATGAATCAGCCTTCTAGATAGAGTATGGCATAGAATCACATGTTGGGACATGATGTTCAAATAAACATTGCTGGTGACAGTGAAAATTGGATTTGTGCATTGAATTTCTATGTGTATGACTGTACTAGATAAGAGATGGGTTGATGAATGGATGTATTTATTTATTGTGGAACACTAGGCTACTCTGAAAGATGTGGTCTAGATATACATGTGCTAGCTAATATGCAACTCAGTGTTTAATGCTAAAGTTGTGATGAATTGAAACAGCCAATTCCTGCACCACCACAATCCATATCCACTCAAGGCTTATGTTTAATTTTAAATATAGAATACAAATAAGATGGTCATACAAGATGGGGGATTTGAAGCCTAATGCCTGACAAGAGAAGCCAGTATTTCTCCAGATATTTCTCCAGAGTCTGCTGCACCAGGAGTTCTGGAGTCACGGCACACATCATGAAGCCATTCCGAGGCGGAAAGTGATGACCTGGGAGAAGAAGAAAAATGGAAAAATGAGTCAGGGATAAGCAGAGCTGGTGAAAAGGACCGCGAAACCTACAGAAAACACCGCCAGTGCTGCACAGAAACAGTCCTTTTTTCTTATTTACATTGGCGGCCAGCTTCATGTATTGGTTAAAGTGATCCATGAATCCACCCGTCTTCCGAAAGCATATCCGGTACAAGGACATGGAGCCAGTTTCAGAAAGAATAGGGCACAGGGCAGGGGTACACCCTGGACAGGATGCCAGTTCACTCCGAAACACTTCCCCTAAGTATTTATTTCAAGACAGAAAAAGTTGCCTGTTCCTTAACTGGCTAACGATGATATATTAGTAGGCCTGACGTCAGCAGGCCCTCTTGTGGGAACCTTTGGCTAGCGGTGCTGGCTCGGCTCGCACCCAGATACTTATTGTCAGAGCGTGTGAGAACGTGGGGAGAGGAAGTTCTAGAACACACATCCCCTCTCAGGCATCTCCACTGCATCCAGACCCCCCCTCCTCGCTGCCCATGAGAAATGGATAATAGCCCTTGCTGTGTGTAAGTTGACAAGGACAGCTGTCCAGAACATTTCGGATCACAGTTGCACAATACTTTATATTTTCATTCGGCGCCAGTGAAACATTTTAGCTATTTTTCTGTTATTCTGCCGGCGGTTATGAGAGCTGGAACTACTGATTAAATACTGTTACATTTCAATGATGTTATCAAATCCAAAGGAGCTTTTTATTGTACGTATTTTTTACTTTAAGTAATTTATCTTTTACAAAAATATTTTAGATTTTCATCAATACATGTCAATATATCTGTGATAGCCTTGACTTGGGTTGCCAGATTGCCAGCTTGTCGCTCCACCATACGGAGCCTTTTTGGAATTTAACATTTACGTTCTATGCAAACAGTAGAACGTGGTCGTTCCCCTCTGGAGCCTCGGGTTGCGTGGATCGGCCGCCCCTGTCGTGGAAGAGCTCCAGCCGTCAGAGCGGCTGGATGACGACTCGATATTAAGCCCAGTGGGGGAGCTTGTGATTCAATGCCCGTCCCTCGGATGGTGGGGGGGAGGGAATGGGAGCCGAAGCATCCCTCCTTCTACCAGTCTGGGCCTCTAGAGAAGCAACTCGTTCTCCTCTTCCACTGATGTCATATCCAGAGGAAAACAGATAGGGAGCGAGGGAGAGGGAGGAGAGACGGAGGAGCGGCATCTTGGGCTCAGCTACCTCCGATCCAGCCTCCCCCGAGGCAGATAGAGTAACACGTGCAGGAGCCCCAGGCTCTATCGGCTGCCTGTCGTCTGTGGGTGTGCATTCCTTGCCGCGATGGTCCTGAGGCTGAGTTGTAAAGACAGCCAGGTTTGAGTGACCTGTTTGGGGTGACACACTAGGCATGTGGCTTGCAGTACATGCGCGAGCCACAAGGGGCAGTGGTTCTGTTTGCCCTCCTGTTTATACACTTCGAAACAAAGAGGTTCGGCAAATAGATGCTTCTGAATTTTCCTCAGGTGTGCTTTCCCGCTGCATTGTGCCCTGTGCGTCATTGTGACCCAGTATCCTATGCGCTTTTATAAAACATGAATAGAGAATTTACTTATGGTTTCCACCAGGAATTTACTTCGCAGCAGCTTGCATATATGTCAGTGTTTTGTATCCGTACACCTGGCGATGACTGGAGCCCTGTGCTCATCTCACTGCCCCCTTGTCCACAGACGGACAGCGACAAGATGAGAGGGAGAGAGCGTAACACTCACTCAGTCTCTCAGACTGCAGTTATCCCAGCCAGGATTTATAAGTGTCTACTGGAAATTGCTGATGGACATTGTTTTGAGAGGTGTAACAAACCTGCATTTAAACAGATTTGGAGAATGTAGTGATAGTTCATGAATGATGTCAGGCAATGGTTAGCATCAAACAGGTGTCTTCAGTTGCTTGTTGTGACAGATATTCAGTCAAAGAAACAACCAATAAAGACACTGAATGCAGGGGACAGTGAGTCACGCGCTGAACTGAACACAAAAAGACCCAGATAGCTACTAATGGGAAAAATGAAAGATTACATCATCCTCAAAGAGGGTGCTTGAATACTGCAGAGAGGGCGGTGTGTGGATAGGCTCTAATGATGCTTTGTGGCTTAGTGGGTTAGGACACTATACCCCTGATCAGAAAGTCGCTGGCTCAGATCCCAAAGTTGGCAGAGTGGTTTCAGAGTTGGGCCCTTGAGCAAGGCCTTAAATCCCCGGTAGGCCCAGGGACTGTCTGACCTTTGCTTTCTCAGTCGCTTCGGATGAAAGCATATGCTGAATAAATAAGTTGTAATTTTACATTATTTGGGAAAAAGCCAGTATCTCATGATCAAAGCAGTAGAACCTAAGTTTATGTGGAGAAGGGTTGTGTGGACTGTGGGTGGTGATGTGGTCTTATACCACCAAGGTGGGTGCTTGAGATCAAACCCCAGCACTGTGTTTGCCTGGAGGCTGAATACTTCCTCTGTTTCCTCCAGGCGCTCCAAAAATCCCTACATTTCCTGTAGTGTGTAAGTATTTTCCCTGAATTGTACCCTCTGCTTCCTGGAATAGACTCAGTGTGACCCTTTACTGGATAACTGCTTGTGGAATAATGGTGGAGGTGTAGACAAAAGCTGAAGATACCACAGACAGGTCAAAGCTGAGCGCATAGGAGAAGCTCGGCCTGCAGATCGCTGCTGGAGCGGGCGCAGGAAATGCGCAGTCGCGGGAAATGCGCAGTCGCAGGAAATGCGCAGCTGGGAAACCCAGACTTGCCGTGTTTGTTTGTGTATATACGCATGGAACCGTGTGTTTATGTGAACCATACGCACCCCCCGAGGCAAACCGGCATGCGGCTGTATGGGGGGGGGGGGGGTGGCTGCAGGGGGTCCCGCACGCTGTCCCGCTGCCCAACTTTCCCCCCTCTCACCCCTGCTGAGTGCAGAATGGCTGCCGTGCGCCTCTGCACTCGCTGCCTCTGACTTTGCGCCAAAGCAAACACGACCCGGACAGGAAAAGCGAGGGGGGGGGAGGGGTAGGAGCAGCCATGTGCCGTGTGCTCTGACGCAGCGCCCATGTGGCCCTGCGGTCGGCGCCGCACGCATCGTACCCGTAGGAGCAGTTCTCTTCCCAGAAGTCTCTCCGTTACCAGCAATAGTGTCATGCTGCAGTGTGTGAGTTCATCTGAGGAGACTCCATTTTAACCTGTCGCCCACGGCAGTCTGCGTTTTAATATCTGCTACTTTAATCAGATTAAGCGACTTTTTTACAGTCTTCACATTCGGTGGTTCTCAGTCACGCTGAAC
This sequence comes from Mormyrus lacerda, assembly GCA_015163995.2. Lineage (NCBI taxonomy): Eukaryota > Metazoa > Chordata > Actinopteri > Osteoglossiformes > Mormyridae > Mormyrus > Mormyrus lacerda. The sequence continues at coordinate 28,802,665 of JAABNX020000130.1, forward strand.
TTGCCGTTGATTAACTTTAATGCTTATTTAATATTCATTTGTATTGATCAAGCATTAATTTGTATTTGATGTTATCATTACGTATTTATTTGTTTTTGTCCTGCTGCCTAGTCGGTGTCCGGTCCTGCTTAGCATGTAGTCAGCATTTTACTCAGAGTGTCCTGTTTTCTGTCTTGGGCTTCAGGCTTCCAAATGGCGTGTTTGTTTTCATGTTACGTCCACCCTCCTTGCCGCTGGTCGTCCTTCTCTTCCTCTTACCTCAAGTATTATCCTTTCCAGTAAACCGAGTATACTGTTCAAAATAAGGCATCAGATATAAATTTGTATTTTCTTGCCTGAAATATCACCTTGACAGGGGAACTTACATGCAGGCTGTAGACTCTGAACTTGTATTAGTTCCTGTCAGATTAAACTCTCCGAGCCCCTCACGAAGACCAGTTCCCCAGTTTGCTCCTGTGTAGGTCAGGGCATCTAGTGACCTTAACAGATCTGTAGCCCCAAAGGGACATTTCCATCATCCCAGAGGCCATTATCAACTGTCCCAACAGAAAGTAACATATGTTGTGAGTTAGGTCACATAGCTCTCAGTATTTTGTGGTTCCGGATATAGTTCTGTAGCCAGTATCCTTATACCTGATCCAAAAAGGATATTACCAGAGTGCTATCGTTAACCTACATAGTGCTAGCATGGCAGACTGTAATCTGAAGTGAAATGTTGCGTCAGTCTGCGGCGTTAGGGCTTCCCTGCGCTTGCTTTTGTCTTATTTCGCCACAAATCCTTTTTTGAAGTATACGAGCGTCTCGGTATTCTTAATTTTCCTTTGCAGTTCTGGTTTTGCCGTCGTGGAAGACAGTCACCTGGCACGAGAAAATATCAACATTTGTGCCCAAAGGAACAGATCTGTCAGCTGGCCTCGAAGCTCCCAAATGAAGGTGACATAGTCAACTGAGGAATTGTTTAAGGAAAGCCGTCTCTGTAACTGTCGAACAGCAAGTTAGCTATTCTAATCTACAGCTCTCCCACCCGAAGGTGGTAATAGAGACGGGAGAATGGTTAACCTGAGGCTGACTGTTTGTTTATTTCGAAACCAAAAATTGACAGCAACCCGGCACCCTTGTTCAACAGATTTTTTGTCACAGACGAGCATCACGGTAGGCGCTGCAGATACCCTGCAGATAGGCTGGAGTATGCCAAGCGAATGCATGGTGGGCAGGTTTAATTCTAGATAAGGTAAATAATTGTATCATAATAAAATTGAAGTGTAATCAATATAGACTTCAGAGGGCTTCTATGATGCTTTTCAAGGCACCTACTACAGGCTGCAATAATAAAACAAACACGCAGCATGCTTTGCATCTAACGGTGGATGCATTTTTACACTCGCCTTGGAATTAAGTGACTGTTTACGGCCAGTGAAGAGTCACAGAAGGTCCCATCGCTGACCAGCCAAAGCCCCGGGAGATTTACGGAAAAGAGGAACACAAACACAGGAAGGTCGTATTGCGCGCAGGGCCTTGTTTGGAAAGTCTAGAGATCGGACTTCTCACAGAGGATGAGGATTTTTAAGAAAGTCACCGGGGAGGAAAGAGGCACAAAGTGGTGCTTCCTGGGAAGAGCGGTTTATTTTTAGGGGCTTATTTTTTTTTTTACCTTAATCTTTTAAATGTTCATCCTTAAGGTTGCAAAGTGTTCTTCGTAATAATAATAATTTTGGGGACATTTTTCATTTAAAGTAAAAATGCCAAAAGTCTTGTATTTTGCTGGGTCGCCAATGGCTACGGTGCGGTGTAGTGGCACAGTGGTTAGTGCTGCTGCCTCACAGGTAGAAAGTTCTGGGTTGAGGCCCCTGGTTGAGGCGTAGGACCTATCTGGGTGGGGTTTGCATGCTCTCCCTGTGCTCTCATGGGTTTTCTCCCGCAGTCCAAAAGTGTGCATGATAGGTTAATTGGTGATTCTAAGTTGGCCATGTGTGTGTGCGCACCCTGTGGTATGTTGGCGACTGCCCAGGGTTGGTTCCTGCCTGCACCCATTGTTCCCAGGATAGTCTCTGGTCCCCCTGTGACCCCGGTTAGGATTAAGCAGTTGCAGTGATGGATGGATGGACTTATGGCTAAGGTTAGGAGTTAAGCGTGTCATGACTGGGATTCAAATTTTTCCCATAGAAATGAATGGAAGGTCCCCATTTACTGAGGTATGCCACCGTGTGTGTTTCTCCCCTGTGATGCGCTGGCATCTCGCCTAGGGTGTCCCCCAGAGTCCACCTTGACTGCCGGGGATCAGGTTCTGGGTAAGCAGGTGTAAGATTTAAGTTATGCAGTACTTCAGAAATTCCCTTTTCTGAGATACACGAAGTACTAAAAGGTCATGTTGTCCTGTTTTCATATCTTAATATCTTAAATATTTCAGCATGTGTTCTGTGAACTGCACATATTTTGCATATTTGCTGACTGGACAGAATGAATGAAAACAAGTTTATTTTCTGCAGTAACAAATCCTGGCCAGTAGGGGGCAACATTGACCACAAGCTTAATAGGCGTCAATCCAAACTTAGATTCTGTATGGGGACACCCTGTTCTGTATCTAATGAACCTACCAGGTCATCAAAAAAAGATGCAGATCAATTGTACAAAATTAAACTGGTCTTAAACTGGACGGTACCTTGTTGACATGCCATATCTACATGCCTTGTACATAGAGGCACACTGCTGAAATTCCCATCCTTCCAGCAGATGAAGACTAAGAATTAGATGTACTGAGAGTTTGTCTTAGACCATTAAATATGTTACTGAGCAGAGCTTTGCATCAGCCTTATCTGACATAACCTCCTCAGTACCTCGCAGTTCTGTACAGCTTGGGACAGCTAAACTAGACATAGCTGGCAAAAGCTGCGTATCGATTTATCCATTGATGTGCTGAGATGTTTTACTGCTCTCAGATACGTGTTCTTTGCTTTCGGCTTGAGGAACCCGTAGACTCAAATCAGAAATCCAGCACATCACCTGTCTGACTTATTTATGCGGGTTGCTGAAGGCATATTATGTTGCCGTGAACCTTGCCATGAAACCATGCATTTCTGTTAAGCAGTTTGTAAGACTGAGTTCCCACTGTCCCTCAGTCATGTCTGTTCCCACATCAGTCCACTGGCATTTTTTCTCTTTTCCAAGTGCAGCCGCATGCAGTGCCAGGTGGCAACGGATCAGCTTCCAAAGTGTGAATAAGCTGACTTGCTTCTAGCACTGCAGTTGAGTCTATTTGCGCCTACTTTGTTTCCTGGTTGCTAATAGGATACTAGCCCGGGTTCTACTGAACCAGTATCGGAATGTATTCACAGATAAGACTTCTAAGCACTTACGTAAGTCGCTCTACCTAAGGGCGTCTGCCAAATGCCGTAAATGTAAGGTTCTCTCTTTGTCCGGAAGACATGTAGCTCCTGCTCCAGTACCGCTTACCCCTGGTACCTGGACATTCACTGGAAGCTCAGCCTAGCTGCACTTATGTCTGGGCGACTTCTTGACAGCACATATGTTTGCTGTGTGCTATTTGGCCCGGGATCTTGGATTACTTCCCTGAGCACTGAGACTGCAGCTTTCTGTAGGGTTTCTGTGAAGCGCACCTCCGCACTGCACTCACTGCATGTACCTACCTGCCGGGTCCCGTCCTGCTCAAAATCTCAGGCTCGGTATCGGCAGGTGGGTTCAAGCCGCCGAGATCCTGCATCAGCTCCCTTTCGCGAGAGGAGCTGCTCGCTGAAGATCTCGGTGCCGGGTGGCCCCGGGGCCCGCTTCAGGCAGAGGCTCGTCAGCTGTGCCATTAAAGGGGCGGCTGTTCCACTGGAAGCGTTAATGGTCAGCGG
>JAABNX020000130.1:28806618-28826174 GCA_015163995.2 Mormyrus lacerda
GCCCGCTTCAGGCAGAGGCTCGTCAGCTGTGCCATTAAAGGGGCGGCTGTTCCACTGGAAGCGTTAATGGTCAGCGGCACTCGCTCCATCTGCCCTGCAAATGGTGGGTACCAGGAGCACAGCAGAAGCAGCCTTTAATTCCACGTGAGTTCAAGCTATGCTTAAACCATGCACATCCAGGATGCTGCAATTGATGGATTTGGTGCATTTAGATGTAAATGTCTCAAGGGGGCTGTTTTATTGTTCTTGTACATTTGCTCTAGAACCAAAATGGCCACCTTGTGTTTTCATTCCCCTCTTTGTTCTCCACACAAATCAAGTGCCTGTTGCTTCTCCCCACCCATGTGCCACTCAGTTCTGTTTGCACTCCCACCCAGCAGAAGGTCACACACTGTATCATGTGGGGAGGCGGTGACTCAGTGGGTAGCTCTCCAGATCTGTGGGTTTGATCCCCACCCCCGGCACTGAGTCCCCCCCCCCCCCCATCCTCAAAGAGATTGAGTCTCTGAATTACTCTTGGTGTGTGAGTGAATTTGCGCCCTATCATGGCATTACTCGCCAAGCGTTCTCCTCTCAGATGGGGTCAGGCTCTGCCCCAACTCAGTGCTGGGTAGGTGTTCATGGAAAAATGCAGGGAGGAACATTTGACATGATGCATATTTTTTTACATCCCTCCAACCTTTGGCCGATGCAATCTATTCTAACTGCATTTCCCCTCTGTCCACAGGAGGAGGAACTGTATGCTACCACGGGAAGTAAAGCAGACCAGGTAGGCTGCGCTCTACTTACATCCAGGTAGGAAAGTACAGAAAGGTGGAACCGCTAGCTCTTCTGGTTTGTGCCTGTCTTGCACTGTTTGAGAAATCTGAAGGTTGTGTCAGCTGCCTCAGGCCAGCTTAAATTGTTAACGGCTGAAAGGGAAAAAAATAAAAATGTGTTTGACATTGCTAACTACTCCGATTACATCAGCTTAGACGTTGACGTTTTTGACTGTGTTTGAGCATTGTAGCAATACGGAAAGCTCGAAATAGTAGGGATTCTGAGGTGCTGAAAGCAGTTACTGAAATGGGTCCCCTCCCTGACCCCACCCAGCGGGTGCGGTGATGATGCAGCCAATGACCTCGCGGTCTGTAACTGCGACAAGCAGTGGCGTCGGATGTCAGAATACTGTGATTGGACGATAGCATGCGGTGCTTATCTGATAATGAGAGGTCTTTGGGGTCTTAGACAAAGACAGCAAATAACAGGAAAATTGTAATTAACATCGATGCTATGACCTTTGACCTTTATACAAAGAAAAAAGTGCTTGGCCTTTAACTTATTTCTATCATGAATGAATTTTCATGGTTAAACAGGCATGTTTTTTGAATTGATTTTCCAACCAGTGCTGGATCCCAGTGAGCCTGTAGCATGGTGTGCCAGTCCATCACTGGGCATGTGCACTCAAACTGTAAGAGCAACTTAGAAATACCAGTTAGCCTGTGTGTCAGTCTGCAGTGGAAACTCCAGAAGAACATGCACTACAACGCCAAGAGTAGGGGGTAAGAGTCAAACCTCCAACCCTGAACATTCAGGATGTTTTGTATAAATTAATGTATCATAAATTTTGCTGTTTGTCTTTTGTTTGTCTGTTGTTTTGTTGTTTATCTATTGTAGGAATTCAAAAGCAGGACTAGGAACGGTGGCCTGTGGTATCCTATAGTGTTTTTTTCAGTAGAAATCGCCCATTTTCTCATTTCAAGAAAAATATGAGGTTTTAAAACCCACAGTGGGGTTATGATGTGTTTATTATTGTATTATTAATATGTGCTGCCAGGTACCTACTGGTTAAAGTCACAGCCTGGTGTGTACTTCGACGCTTCAGTTAAAGTGGGCAGTTTGTGCTAATACTAATGCTAGTATTTCTTAATAAGCATATTTTCAGAACCACGCTGACGTTCCTCCTAACACTTTTACTGGTCCACAGGTCGCAATTTAAGGCTGACGTGATGCAGGAGCGAAGCCTCGTACTGACATCTCATCATCGCAGCAAACCCCTCAAGTCTCACATGGGACAATGTGGCTCTTTTGTTCCTGCACGGCCGCCCTTTCGGGAGAACAGGAGTGCTGTGTGTAAGCGTCTGCGTGCGGCCGTGTATTTGTGCGAGGGCGCCCAGTGCATCTGAGGGGAAAGCACTGCAGCACACACTGACTCTCTCTGACAAAGAAAAAAAGCCCAGCCAAGGAAGAGAGTGTGATGCTGCTGAATCTGGAACTATCTAGTTCAGACCGGTAGCTGTTAGCGGAGGAGGGGTGGGGGAGGGCGTGATGGGAAAGTCTTTCTAATGGCAGTTTTGGGGCCTTCGTCAGGAGGAAGGAGGTTCGACTCAGTCACCGCACGCAGTCCCTCGCTGAATTTTTATCGCATCCCTGCCTTCATCGCATTATTTGTCAGGCTTTTCATCCTGAGGCTGAACAGTCACTAGCTGGAATTTAAGCACGTAGCCATGGTTGGCCTCATCTGACCTTCTATAGCAGCTTCAAAGAGAACAATGCTGGATGGATGGATTTTGAATATAAAAAGAAGAAATTCTATGTGTAAACTTGACAATGTAAAAATGTGAGACACTGAAGTGGTGTATATAGGCTATTTATAATTTGTGTGGTTTGTGTAGGTTACTTTTCGATAAGCTGGTTTCATTTCATCGCTTTCAAATGGCACTTTTCCAGCGCCACCACAAACGGAGCCGTACTGGACCCGTACTGTGAAGTATGTGAGGCGTTCCAGAGCCAAACCCGCGTTCATTTGTCCCTGCTTACTAGCAGGGCTGAAAGCGTGACCAAACCAACCTAGTTGCATCACCACCATCTGAATGGTTGAAATGCATGGAGATATCGGTGATCTTCAAATGGATTATCTGAAGGAGAAACCACATATTCTATATATTATTCATTATTAGTAGTATCACACATCACAACGTACCGGTGCATTTCCAGAACTGAGAACTTGAAAATTTCCAAAATCCTACTTAAAAAAAAAAGTACTATAAAAACATACTGAATGGAATGGATTCATAATGCAAATTTACACAAGCGAATGCTAATCCCACTCACTTTTGACACTTGCATAACAGCGATTCACACAGACCACATAATAAAAAAAAGTTATAATAATAATAATAATAATTGCACATCGTAAATCATGAGGAATAGTAAATAAGTGTCTCCTCGGTTTAACGTCCCTGTCCTCCGAACCCTGCCTTTTTTCCAAGTCAACCCTTCTGCAGTGGAAAACGGAAGCAACTATTTACTTCCCTGTAAATAGTGTCTCTTTGTGGTACGGCCTGGTAACGGGCCGGTTCCTCTATGCCGGTGGAAAAGCTCCAAAAGGGTAACTCTTTTCCAGCCAGTTACCACTGAGGGGATTATGGCACTGTTTCATAACACAGAACTATACAGAAAACACACATAACCGAGATCTCCTCCCCTTAAATAACAAACGATGCTGATTGGAGGATGTGATGCACAAATAGCGATTCCAGAGGAAATCCTCGAATTGTAATTAGGAAACATGCAATGGCTTATTTCATCCATGACTGTTGTTTTACGGTTTCCATGGAGAACCTTGCTGGTTCCCTCACCCGTTTGTGTCCCCTGTTGTTTTTTTTTTTCTTGTTTAACAGCTCCCCACCCCCACGTGCTCTGCGACATTCTCTGCACCTCGCAGTCCTTAATGGCTGCTACATGGAGACGCCACATGATTTGCTGGGGCGGAATGACAGTTCTCAGGGGCCGTGACCACAGAGGTGGCCCATTGTATTTGCTTGGTGCCCCTGTTAGCGCCGCGCTGTGTGAAGCAGGCTTGTGTCGGATGTGTCGCGGTGCCTGCACTGTCACCGATTGGGACAGCTGCCGCGTTGCTGTGCCTCTGATTAGGTGCTTCAGGTGTGATCTTTGCCTTCAACAAAACTTGTTGCTTCCTAAAATGACCATTTCTTCATGATCATTCGTAACACTTCTTCCTCCTTCTTCTCTTTGTTCTTTCTCTCTCACCTTTTCATCCTCTTGCCTCCTTCTCCTACTTCTTCTCCTTCCTTCTCCCTTCCTTTTCCTTTCCTCTCCTCCTTCTTTCTCCTCCTCTTTCTTTTTCTTCCTCATCCTCCCTCCTCCCATTTCTTCTGGTTTCTCCACCTTCTTCTCCTACTTTCTTGTTCTTCTCCTTCTAATCCCCTCCTTTTCCTTTCCCATCCTTCCTTCTCCTCCTTTCATCCTACCCCTTCATCCATCACCCATCCTTCCTTCCTCCTCTTCTTTCTTCCTCTTCCTCCCATCCTCTTTTTCTTTCCCCATCCTTCCACCTTATTCTTCCACCCCTCTTCCTCTATCTTCTTCCTCCTCCCCACCTTCCTTTTCTTCCCCATCCTTCCTTCTTCCTTATTTTATTCCCTGTCCTTCCTCTTCCTCCTCCTTCTTCCTCCTCTTCTTCCATATTTTTCATCTTCACTTACCTACTTTTTCTTTCCCCATCCTTCCTCCCATCTCCTCCATCTTCTTCCTCCTCCACTAACCGTCCTTTTTTTTTGCTGTCCTTCCTCCTCTTCCTCCTCCTCCTCCTCCTCCCCCTCCCCCTCCTGCAGACCTGTCAGCCAAAGACACAGATTTCCCTACACTTTCAGACATGGCAGTGGGGCCTGCTTTGTCGCTCGTCATCTAACACACTGACGCAGAAGCGAGGACCTGCTTCCTGTCCTGGTGAGATCTCAGATATGCTGCGTTCATCCATTAATGTGAAGACAGTCGTAATAACATTCCGCTCAGTGGGTCGCAGAGTTGGGTGCTTGAACCTGACCTCTGCTCAGTGTGTATACAGTATGTGGGGAGCTGTCAGGATCTTCCACGCGTTTCTGTGGGTTCCATCCACAATATAAAAGACTATTTCATTTAGTTGAGTTGGAGGCTATTGATTGCATGTTATGTGCATATATGCCCTGTGATAGACTGGCACCCCTTCAAGAACATATGTCTGTCTTATCCAATAACGCTGCCTGTAAGGCTTCCAGATGCGCATTACGTGTCCAAAATAAGTGGCTGATAGATGGATTAAAGGCAGAAGACCTCATGAGCGATTAGCAGTGATGATGCTATTTAAAGTCTAAAGCCATGTGTTGAATACCTGTAAATGGGAAGCATCGTGATCGGCCCTGGCGCAGGCTTCCTCTCGCGATGCATGGTGTTCCGTGCCCTGCTGCTTCTCAGGAAGCCTCGAACATTAATCCACATAATTGGTCTTGAATGGGAGCCTGCAAAGTTCTTCGGCAGCAGGCTGTACCTGGCCCGACGCGTTTTCGGTCACGCAGAAAAACACAAAGTACCCGCAAGATCCTGAAAGTTATGATATTTCACAGAAAACATCTGGACACCAGTGCAGTGACCTAGAGGTAATTTTAGTGTGTATTACGAATAAGTAAATGACTATATGAAAATATCAGCACTGAAGTGAGAGGCATGAAAATCATAGTGAATATGGTTGAGATGCCTCTTGTACCCTAGAGTTCGTAGCAGTGAAAACGTTTAGAGCTACATTTTGCAGCCTTAACGCAGAGAGACAATGAATTAAATACCTTCCTCATTCCAGTCTACGCACGAAGACTGGCAGAGTAGAATCCAAATGAGGACAGGAGATACCCAAACGTACCAAAGACTGGGGGTAAGCAACATTTTTAGGAAGAACGTTCTGTAGCATAGCTTGATCAGGTGGTCGGAAACACACTGTGTTTATAGAATTGGATGTGTAATTATCCCCTCCTTTCCAAGGATGAGGTGTTAGGCAAGTGTTTTAATGCACCCACAGTTAAAAATAGACTGATGCATGCTTCCATCCATCGTCCTGGTCAGGGTAACAGGGGGCCTGGAGCCTATCCCAGGCAGCAGCGGGGCACTGGGCTGGAGTTCACCCTGGAAGGCGCGTCAGCGAGACGCGAACCAGAAAGCAAAAGAAGCGTGCAAATATCCGTAGCAGTTATAGGTACAAAAACTATGTTAGTGTGGGGTGAGAACTGAGAGTGAGCATGTCAAAATGAAGCTGTCCGCATTTGAGTAGCGGAGAAGCCTCGTTGTCGGTTAGGATGCGAATCGTGCCGACGGGGTGTTTTCACAGCTTGGGTCTGCGAGGCGTGCTCTCCATTTGGCCAGGTCACATGTTTTGTGTTTTTTTTCCACCAGGGAAATGCTACCCAGAATTACAGTTCCCAGCATGCACCTGGCTCTAGCATTCACATTTTTTTATTTTTTTTGACCTTTTAGATTGTGTAATCCAGTCTGGGGTGGACCAGGATTTATGAAACAAAAAAATAAAAAAAAATAAACTGGAACTTCTATTTTGACGTTCTTGCAGTAAGGTACAGCCATTCAGACTTCTCAGATTTTGTGTAAGATCAGAGACAGTGGGACCTTGCCTTCTGTGCTAGATATGCCGCACAAGATTTTTTTATTAGTCCCTGCTATTTTCATGATAAAACAGATTAAAAATTGCAACCCATATAAAAATTTCTTGAGGCAACCCTGTTATGCAAGTGTTGTGAAAGGAGAATTCTGCATTTTCTGTTTTATGTCGACTTCGTTCCTAAGGTGAAGACATTGTGGCATGTGAACAAAGCGTCATCAATTATACGGTCGAGGAGAACCTTCAGTGGCTGTCGATTCTTATGTAACCCAAGGCTACTGCTTTAGCACGGTTTGTTCCAAAACTCAGTTAATTATCGACTCCCAAAACATACCATACCATATATCGTGGATTTTTCTTTATATAAAGGATTACTTATCACGTTTAATGCCTCCTTTACTGAAATTTCCCATCATAAACCTGATTACAGCACATTACATAACCTGACCTGGCGTATGCTGTCTACCAATAAAGATTAAAAACACACTTACAGTACTTTTATTTTGACAGCAAAGTATGTTTGCACATCTACAGATGAAAGTAAAAGTGACGAACAGCAGCTGACTGGGCTGTTTAATGTTTTACGCCATTTAGGACATTATCTCTATATGACAATGAATGTCTTGCAGACTTGTGACTCTGTACTGTGGTGCTGCATGTTATACGTGCTGTTCCCTCTGCTGCAGCCTGGTCTACTGTCCAGCGTGTCCCCTGCTGAATGTTCTCTGCTCCAGGAACCTGGGCGACCCGTCAGGGGCAGATTAATGCACAGGTTGTCCTAGGCTATAGCCCAGGGCCCAAGAAAATATCAGGGGCCCCGCCACATCAGGGGCCCTGCCCCACCTCTGGATTAAAGGAACAGTTAACAACACCTGAACGTCCATGCTGGTGTCAGCTGAGGGTCACAGAGGCTTAATCTGCTCCTGGACCATGTACTTGATAAGGGATTGAAACATGGATGGATGGATGGATGTCATAATGTGGTCATGTTTATAAGTTAATGTCAAATTCAAATTGAAATAGTATTTGTTCCTAACGATCCTAAATCTTAAATCTTTAAATCTTCGAATGCTACATCAAATTCATACTGTATCTTAGCAGGGTGATATTTTACTAAATGTGCTTATAAACTCAACTCTTCACTATTAAAACATGCAAATTAATGCAAATTATGATTTTTGAGAATTTGGCCCTTAACCAGCAGCTCCAGAGACACTGGCTGATGCTGCTCTTCGATTCTCACCTGTATCGTGCTTTGGACAAAAAAAAAAAGCATCTGTTAACTATGATGTAATGTCCAAATATACACGGGGAGTTATTTAATAAAAATCCACTTAAGCTCATGCTGTAATGAACAGACATTATACAGTTTTATTTATAGCCCAGTTTCAGTAGGGTTACTGTAATAATGCTGAAAAGAGGAGAAAGCCCGTCTGTCACATTGCGTAAGAGCACAGAAGGTTCCGGTGTGTGCTCCCCCACCCCGTTTGACCGCCTGTTAAACCGTGCGAGTTTATCCCCTTGGTGGGATTTCCATTATTTCCCTGTGAATGACTCACCCTCCACTCTGAGGTGTGTAGTTTGACGATTGAGCAGGAGGGAGTCAAACCCGGAGCGGTGAGTCAGAATGGGGCCCAAAGCGGGGCGACTTCACTCGTAATGGCAGCGCTGGCACGGAGGGCGGGGGGCCTGACTGGGGAGCGGGCAGCCGCCCAAGCGCCGTGGGTCCTGGAGATTCCCTGGAGAAATACGGCCTCTCCCGTCCGCAGCCGCGGAATGGCTGGCGCGGCTCCAGCGCACGGAGGACGTCGGGTGACTGAGGGCGGCGTCCTCTTCCAGCCTCTCCCCCTTGGGTTAATGAGTGGGCGCCGCGCTGATGTCGCTGCCCTTTTCATTTCCGTCAAGGTTTCCGCAGGAATCGGACACCGTCGCGTCATGCGGAGGAATGGCGGGGGGGTTTCTGACCATTCGCGAGATCTTTTGCTAATCGGCTGCTGGCTCTATCTGGGGACCCAGGCAGTGTCCTGTCTCACAGAAAGAGGTCCAAGGTCTGTGGCGACTCGGGGCTTCAGGGGAACGATGTGCCATAGAGGAGAATGTTCCCTCACCTTCCCCAGGAAACGGGTCTGTATCATTCTGTGAGGTTAAACACCTCCACTCTAACACCTGAGGTGCAGCTCGAGAAATTTTTGATGCAAGCAGTCCTGAGTTTCTTGACAGAGGAAGCAAGACCCCAGAAGGTGTTTAAGAAATAGAATGTTTTGATATGACATGTTGCTGTGAATGAGTGTCTATGAATAAGTATAAAATAAAGGTAGCTGATTATGAGAAAGACCTCAGTGTGTATGTTGATGCTTCCATGTCCCACTCTCACCAGTGTGGGGAAGCAATAAAAAAGGCCAATAGGATGTCGGGTTGCATATTTAGGTGTGTGGAGTTTAAGTCAAGGGAGGTTATGCTATGATTGTACAATTTCTTGGTAGGACCCCACCTAGAATATTGTGTGCAGGTTTGGTCACCATACCTTAAGGACATTGCTGCCTTGGCAAAGGTTCAACGTAGGCCTACGAGAATGATTCCTGGTTTTAAAGGAATGTTTTATGAGGAGAGGTTAGCTGAGCGGAATCTGTTTAGCCTCAAGAAATGGAGATTAAGGAGGGACATGATCCAGGTATAAAAGATTTGAACAGGTCTGGATGCTGTTCAGCCAAATGGCTATTTCAATATTAGTTTAAGTACTAGAACTCGTGGCCATAGATGGAAATTAGCGGGAGAACTTCTTAAACTGAATTTGAGGAAGCACTTCTTTACACAGCGTGTAGTTAGAGTATGGAATAGTCTTCTTGCTAGTGTAGTGCAAATTAAAACCCTGGGTTCCTTTATATCAGAGCTAAATAAGATGTTAACAACTCTGAGCTGTTAGTTAAGTTCTCCCCAAATGAGCTTGATGGGCCGAATGGCCACCTCTCATATGTAAATTTATGTTCTTATAATTCCTTCATTATATATATATTTTATATATCGATCAGATGTTTTTATCCAAAGTGACATATATCCACAGTACTGCAAAAGTAAGCAAAAGTCTTAGGCTGTCAAAGAAAATGTTTAAGGCTATTTATCTGGGTAGCAAGTTTATATTTTCTCCAAAAAATAGTTTAACATTAGAACATATGAAAATTATTAGTGACACATAAAAAATAAGAGTTTATACTGGAAAACTGAACAGTTTCTGTTTCCAAACCTCTCCTCAGGGGGACCCCAGCCGTTTCATGTATTTATTTAATTTCTCCGTCAACCCAGTAAATTGATTAACTTAATTTGTTTTAATTAAACACAATGAAGTATTGATTAGCCAGTCACAGTGGTGTAGTGGTCCAGTTAAAAAACACATGACTGTATTGGATGTTTGCTCCAAATACTGGGGTGACTTTAGGAGAGGTTTTGAAATTGCTAAGCTGACACACTTTGACAGACATAATTGCGTAATTTTACACCTGGATAAAGATAATTTAAGCATCATTTTCTGTGACTACTTGACCTATACTGGTGACATTCCAGTCACAGGAATTCGCCAAGCCACACATCACCCGAGGAACTTCATGAACTAGGAGGAAATGTACACTTTCATATTTTGCTTTATAAGGATCTCAAATGTGGAGTAATGAGCTAACTTGAGAAAGAATCGACTGAAGTAAAGTTATAAATAATTTATAAATAAATTCACACTTCAGTGTATGAATGCGTGAATCGAGTCAAAATGACAAGAAGGAAGAGCGGGGTGCAGCCATGACCAGTGAATCACAGATCGAAGCGTGGCCTGAAACGGCAAGGCATGACGTGCTCCGGAACCCTGGCCCAGTGGAAGAAGACAGGTGCATTCTGGGAAATCGAGTGTGAGGCACGTGCTGCCGCGGGTGATCTGTCACATTGCTCCTACCTCTTTAATGAGGGTCACGGGTCCCTCTCTCCATTATGGCCTCAATCCTCCTGCTCTGGCTTCAGGGGTGCAGTTTAAGGGAAAAAAAAAACCAAAGGGCAGGACTTCAACGGAGCTGTATAATAAGGCCTTAAAGCACTCTAAATAATAGAGGTTAGTATTAACAAAATAAGCAGAAAAGAATCAGCTCCTTATGATTCTTTTTTTACGTCAGAGTGAAAATAAGCAGATGCGTTTGGGCTTTTGCAAGCGGATGCCTTGTGGGAGAATTCTTTTGTTTGTGCGAATATGGGAAAGGTTCAGGACAGGTTCAAAGGAATTCCCATCCTCTTCCCTCCAGCACCCCCCCTCCCCCAAGCCGCAACCTAACATGACTCGTTGGTTCGCGTCAGTGATTCATGTATTCCAAAGAGAGGCACGGTTGGAGCCTGTCTGTGTAGCTTGGCATTTTACTGAAGAAGCTCAGCACTTACTGGAGAAGCTTGGGCCCTCCCAGTGACCTTCACGTGCCGAGTACAGCTGCTCAGCCGCTACCCTATCTGCCGCTCTTTGTTTACTCTCTGACGGTGTCGCTCCACCCTATCTCTGCCCCTGTGCTCTGCCAAAGGCCTTTCATCCTTTCTTGTGACATACAGGGAAACTGACCTGAAGTCAGGAAAAAAGAAACCTGGCGGGGCTGCCGTAATTATCTCCGGAACATAAATCAGTGTTGTGAACTTGTCAGTTTCAGTGCCCACCTGTTCCATGTCAGTTGCAGTCATGTGGCTCCTTCAGGCATTCTCCAGGCTCACCTTGAGTCCTAAGCGCAGGTAAAGTCTGGCCGCCTTGCTATCCCAAGCACAGACAGGTATCGGCAGGTTGTCGTCAGATTCGCCAGCTAAAGAGATACTTTTATTATACAAAAAGGAAATGAACTCGAACTGTGGGGCAGGATGGGAGGTACCACACAGCAAGGTGACACCTGTGAGCCAGGTATCTTCAAACAAGCTTCTCTCAATCCTCCTATATCCACCCTGTTTGAGCAGCTCAGGAATGCACAGTGTCCCTATAGTCCAGGCTCATGTTTTGGGCTTCATGGACAAACTATCAAATACATAGCAAAGAAGATTTTTAATTTTTTTTTTTTTTTGTTAGAAGTATGCTCAGTACTCAGTGATTATGTGCAAGGACTGTAAAACTGAATAACTGTAAAACCATATGGGTGCATGTCCCTTACAGTATGAGAAATAAACATCACATAACAATAACACAGCAATTCAGGCTCTCGGTGTATCACAGTGCTGTGCGATAAAGCTAACATTTTCTTCAGTAGCAGAGGTTGCACTTTAAGATAATTATCTAAAAAGGTATGAACAGAGGGCCGGCTGTTTGAACTGGGCAGCGCCTCTCGGAGGACACTTGTGAAGAGGAAGCGTCCAGTGATGTGACTGAGCCACACTCCTGTCTCCAAGGCATCCACCGCGTCTTATTTGCAGCTTATACGTTTTTATGGTTAACAGATTTTTGACAATAACCTTCTTTTATCGAAATTATCCACAAATTTATTTTTTTTATATCATAATTTTTTATTTTCGTTATGCTCAGATTAGTTTACCTTTAATTGTAAATCATGTGGACTCAAAGGGCAACATAAATCTGCATTTGCCCAAGAGAAAAGACATAAATAATTCACTTAATTTATAATATTCATTACAGGGGGCAACTTTTATACTACTAAACTCAGGGTTTTAATTAAATTGTTTACGTATTTATTATTTAAACAAATGGTTTATGACACATAGTGGAAAAGCAGTTTTACAATTTTATTTTTTTTACAGAATTTGAGCTTAAAATTTTGAACTACTTTCTGGCAAGAAAAATTTAGTCCCAAAAAACACACTAGTTAGAATAGAATGAAAAACTAAATTCTCAGAATAGCACTATGACACATATATGCCAGATATAAACAGGTACTTTGTACTGTCATTATGTTTTTTATTATTTTAGGCAGGCCACAATACTAATTTTGATATTTTTACAATGATAACGTTTTTTACTGTGCTGCTTTCTAGCGAATTACCTTAGGTTTTAAGATGCATTTTTAAAAATGTTATAATAACCTTGAATTGCTTTTCTGTCTTCGCCGCTACCTAGTTAAGGGTGTCCTGTTTATGTTTTTGCTCCATAAACCCTGATGTAACTGCAGAGGTAGGAGGAGACAGCGGATTCAATTTAGGGTCATTTTAGAGCAGGATAAATGATGTCACAGACTCACTTATAGACCTTCGGTAATCCCATATCCCCTATATGCCAATTGAAATTCCGCTGTGGAAACAGTGGCCGCCCGTTGGCCGCGTAGGCGTTTAATTTGACATTGCTTAGCAGCAGAGGTGGCAAGTGTGTCGGTGAAGAACGGTCGGGGGAAGGGGAGGGCGGAGTCACCCAAGGCAGGTGCACCATGGGGGCAAACAAATGGCAGTGCGGGTGAACAGAACACGCCACTCGAGGGGGTGTGGCCCACATCTGCCCATACATCACACGTCCCCCTGTTCCTCTGCTGTAGGCGCGGCCTGGCTTCGGAATCCCCCCACCACCACCACACGCATAAGCCGTCCCCGGACTGTGCTCCTCCCCACCACACTTTTGAGGTGTACAAATTGTTTCCTATCCTTTGCACCGTTTTCCCAATGTCTCCTTATATGGTAATACCTCCTAAGAAACAGCCTTTTTTTAATTATTACATCCGTGAAATGCTGGAAAAGGTACATTTTTACCATTGAAAAAAAAATATATATTTAGCTTATTACTGTTTTGAATGTGCTAAAAAAGCAGTATTTTTAGCTGGTGAGTGGCAACCCAAAAGTGGGGCACTGAGTGTGTGGTTTAAAAAAATGTTTCTATTGCTGGACCCCTTCCCCCCTGGTTGGAAAATTATACCACTAACCCACCCCCCTACACACACACTCAGTCAGCAAATTTTGCCACCACTATGGTGGAACACATTTTATGGATTACATGTATCTTTTTCATTATTATTGTTATTATTTACGCTCTCATTTTTCTTTCAGGTAACCAGATGACGTAACCTGTCTCGGTTTGGGTCGTGACTTAATGACCCAGGAAAAATGTGGGTTCTGTGGCAAATCCGGTGGAGAACCAGCCCTTTAAATTATCGCTATGCCTAACCAACTAAAAATGAAAACTAGCATAATGTTTTAGCTACCTTCCTGTGGAAAAGTAACGTTAAATAAAACTCGCAATTTTCCACTAGAATGGTAGCTAACTGAATCTTGTTACGGCCGGCGATTAGCTAGTGCATATGTATAGTACATACTGATTAGATACAGCAAATGTAAAACAAACATGGGTATCAACATGCATGGAAAAGGTGGCTGATGCTGCTGAAGAATACACAATGTAGTTTTCACAAATGTTTATATGCTGCAATGTGCTTTTGTCTCAGTTGTGCATCGCCTTTGGACAAGAGTGTCTGCTAAGTGAAATAAACATAGCTGTAAATGTGTAGTGCCCCTGGTATGATTAGAATAACAGACATGTAACATCTACTTTTGTGTTTCATGGCTGTGCCACTGATCTTGTTGTCGAAAATGACCTTATGTTATTTGATATATTGTGAATTGCGTTACTTGATATAGAAAACTGACAGGACTGAAAACTGAAGGTCTTTTATTTCCTTCTGTTTACCTTAGTTCCTTATCCCTGCTTTAATTATACGCTGTAATGTCTTGTCGACATTAACGGATTTCGCTGCTTAACGCAAAGTTGAGTTGAAGGTGCGTCAAGTTGATGGGAGATCACTGAATGAATGCTACACTCGGCACAGGAGGGGATGCAGTTCTTGCTTTTAGAATCCCTGCTGCCTGCACTGCCGCTTCTCTAAATGGTTCTCATTTGACCGTTTTATGCCAGACAACTACTCCAACGCTCACATTTCACAGAACGGTGATGACATTACAGCAGTTCTTGTACACGTTGTGCTTATGAGGTCAGAGACCATTTATATGTATTTGAGCACTATTAATAAGCACAATTTGAACGCGTTGAGAGACGATAGCGTCTCAAATCAGTCAAGTCAGTTTTATCTAAAGTCAGGCTCTATGATTGAAGTAAGCTGGTTATGAGAAAAGCAGCTAGTTGCTTTTATGATTTTTCTTTTTAGAACTATTGTAGTATCCTCTAAAATATCAGGGATCAGCTGACAGATTTCCCTGTGTTGTAGTAGCACCTCTATGTTGGACATGAACTCTGTCAACTAAACAGACAAATAAGCACTTAAGTGAAAAATTGATTCTTCTTTCCTTCATGTAACATTATACATGTCTAAAGGGGTGGGGGGGGGGTGATCTTCACTGGACTTTTGCCATATATCCCCAAGGTATAAAATCCCATTTTATGCACAGTTTGGCCTAAGAAGACCAAAGCAATCTCTAGTTTTCCAAAGCTTTAGCACCAGTTGCTAAGCTAACACGAACCACAGACGCTTTGCTTCACAAACAAAAATGTTAGCCGCCATACTTCTGGAGCTTATCTTGTCTTTTGCTTCGTAATAAATCGCAAGACTATCAAAAGCTTGGAAGGACTTTGTACTTCTAGATATCCTACCTCTTAAATGAGCCAATAAATTTTAAGATGGAGCGTGCTGCGATCAAATGGAGTTGTTTATAGTTAGGTGTGCACAAAGTTTTGCTGCACTTGTTACGGCTGAGAAAACAAAATCAAACTTGTTGTGATACCCTTTCAAATAGCAACTTCTGGAATGTACCATTGACCCAGTTCGCCTATCCAGTGTGCAGATCAGCAGCTTCCCGTCAATCTGTCAGCCTTAGTGGGTTGCAGGCAATGCTGGCTGAGATGTTCTGAAGCTGCAGATACGACTATCTGATGCCATGGATGTAATCTGCACTCGCAATGGTTCCAGCCATTCATCCGGCTGGGTAAACATGTTTTCAGCAGCCCCTTCGTATACGTATAAACAGGAGCCTTGGAAAAGCCAGCTCTGTCTATTAAAAGCATCTTCCTGGCAGGCGAATGAGAAATCGGTGCCAGAAGAGGACGGTGGGTGTCGGCTTGGCTTAGGCCGGCTCTATAGTGCCTTACGGGTCTAGTCATGGGTGACTGCTGTATCTGCCCAGTTTTGTTTCACCGCAGTGAAATGAAATGAGGCTTAACGGCTTGTATTCAGTCTATTGGATTAGAATTTCTTGAGAAAAACATAGATGAGAAATTAGGGGAACAAATAGTAGCTGATTGTATTGGTAAGAATGCTTCATATGTGGGGTTAGATCCACAAGATTTCTTTGTCGGGAGACTTCCATTCAGTTCTGAAGTCCTTGTTTGAAGTGGGTCATTTTCCCGTGCCTGGTAATCTGGACTGGAGTTTTGATGCCAGGCTTGAGTCCTGTAGCAGTGTGTGTTCTGACTTCTGCTTCTTGCCCCAGTCTGTTTTTATAATTTAGCATTTACGTTTTGTCGTGCTTTTATCTCAATGCTACGTAATCCAAGTTTCAGCTGGAATTTGGATTCTCTCTCTAATAACCGTGTCGTTTGCCAGTCAGTCCCTTCAAGTGCATACGCTTCCTGAATGGACCCACTTTCCTTTCTCCCAAAGAGATTTCCTGTTTGTTAATGCAACCTCTCCCTGTGCAGTAAACATACCTCTGGACAATTCTTATACATCTCAGTATTTATCTTTATTAAAATAGTCTGTTAACAAAGCATTTAATAGTAATTCTCTAGAACTCACTTGCTTAGAGTTGTTTGTCAGAGAGGAAGAAAACCATTACAATTAATGAAATATTAATTAAACAATATTAATATGAATTTAAATATTAATAATACGGTTAAACTCCAGGTTTGTTTATGTTTTGTATTATTTTAAATTGCTAGTATAATTCTTTGTTAGCTTCATTATGAGGTGTGGTTTTAAATTATATTTACCTAGAGCAGAGCTGAAGCTCAGGGTTCTGGGAAAGGAAGAGGTGACAGACATAAGGGGTCATGAAAATTTCTGTACTTCCTGTGACTGAAAGAAGAATCCCAGTGGTTCAAATGAACAGCCTTTCTAGGGCACAAATATACCATTTAATACCTTAGAGAAATTGTAGCCCCTGACTGTTAGTGATGTGCCAATGAAGGTTTGATGGTTTGAACAAAGGAAACATTAAGTGTTTCCTCAAAAGCTGGTTTAAGAACAAAAAGTTAGTAGCGTATCAATCTCTGACTTGGCCTTGTTTAATTGAATTATTTATAACACATTTTAATTACATCGGAATATAAAAATGTTCATCTAACGAGTGATGTATCGATGGGGAAAATAGCGGCTAAATCAGTCCTGGGAATCGAGCCAGGAACAGGGACGAAGGAGGCGTACAGGAGGTCAGGAACTCAGCTGGCGGTTATGCTTACAGGCCACTGAACATACAATGATGCCCGTTAGCTTGAGCGACACACATCCGCAATGCAAATCGACACACACACACACCGCTGTAGCCACAGTGCAAAGACGCGACGTGAATGCGAACCCTGAAGGTGCGACTTTCGTTCTTCTTTGTGACAAAGCATTTAAAGAGAAACAGCATCTCTTTGGCCTCACAGCTGGTATTTGACCTTTCGCTTTCCGTTCTGAAGTGGAATGTCGTCATCTGACGTCACTCGACTTTGATCAGATGACCTTCCGCTGGAGGTCAGCAAGGCGTTTGGTGCCAGGCTGAGATTCTCTAGTCTCTTTTGATCCTCCTAGAGCACCTTGTACTGTGTGATAAGATGGAGGCAAGTCGGCAGAACAGGTTTATGTTTGTGTCTCACCGGGCATTCATCCATCCATTTTCTGCAACCGCTTACCTTAATCAGGGTCATGGGGGGTCTGGAGCCGATCCCAGAGGTTACGAGCACAAGGCAGGGAAAAACCCTGGGTGGGGCGCTGATCCATCGCAGGGCACACTCGCACGGCAATCTCACTGGACATGTTACATTTTTAAATTGAATTTAATTTTGTGCATGTATATTATTCACCTTCAGCCAAACGTGTTTGAACAGGCCATTTTTGTTGCTGCCATTTTTAGTAAATCTACAAGCAAAGTGTCTCAAAGAAAGGGTTTTACAAATATAACAAATAGTAAGATCAAGTAAAGTCGAATGTCCCGACATGGCCTGCATCACCTGACCTGAACCTTCTCAGGAGATCTGCCAGGAAGTGCAGGGAAAGCATGAGGTCACACAGTTGTTTGTAGGCTCCGGCTCTGTGGGAGTCCACTCCCTAGTGTCTGTAACGACTGGATTACCAAGAGATTGTTCTGCTGTCGTCACCCTAAGAGGTAGATATTTAGCGCATTCTTTATTTCAAGGGTGGCGCTGGTCTTTTTTGTTTTTTTCATATTTTCCATAATTCCCAATCTGTTCTCTTTTGTTTTGGCATTGTTTGTGTTCTTATAATTATTTATAGTATAAAAAGTGTCAAAATTCTTACTGTCATCATAGTTTATAATTATACTATTTGGTAAAACACTTAATATTCTCATAATGTTTGACCTCCACCAACAATATAGCTGATTCAGTTGATTCTTTAAACGTGGTCTTAAAACTTATTGTCAGATTTTTTTTCCTGCCATGTTATATATTGTATTGGACATGTGCTTTATTTTATAACTTTTTGACTTTCACAAAAATTCTTTGTGACTTTTGTCTGTGAAAAGTGCTTTATAAATAAAGCTTTATTTTGCTTTGCTTACAATGAGAATTATCTTTTAAGTGTTGCACTTGACGTTTCAGAAACAAAATGCTCTTTCCCTGAAATGTGTGGTGACATCTTTTCTGTGATTTTATCCGATATAGTCTGAAAAGTATCTGACTGTTTATCTCACACACTTAGTAAGAGTCATCCAGACATTAGCCAAGATGCTTCTGCGCCTTGACCATTTCCCACGCTCCTGCGTCTCACCCCAAAGATCCGCTGGCCATCCTCACATTGCTTCCGAAATGTTACGATAAAGTGTAATATTTGCTGAGAAACGTTCTTCTCCAGTTAGCACCTTGAGACTCTCATAGCTCCAGCGTTAAAGCTCATTGCATGTGGTGTTTGCATGAAAATGTCCTCCTGTACTCTCCAAAGTGTATGTGCACTGCGATGCACTGGCGTCCCATCCAGGGTGTCCCCTGCCTTGTGCACTGCGATGCACTGGGGTCCCATCCAGGGTGTCTCCTGCCTTGTGCACTGCGATGCACTGGCGTCCCAACCATGGTGTCCCCTGTCTTGTGCACTGCGATGCACTGGGGTCCCATCCAGGGTGTCCCCTGCCTTGTGCACTGCGATGCACTGGCGTCCCATCCAGGGTGTCTCCTGCCTTGTGCACTGCGATGCACTGGCGTCCCAACCATGGTGTCCCCTGTCTCGTGCACTGCGATGCACTGGGGTCCCATCCAGGGTGTCCCCTGCCTTGTGCACTGCGATGCACTGGCGTCCCATCCAGGGTGTCTCCTGCCTTGTCCCCTGTCTATCCTAGGATGGGCTCTTAGCTGGCAGTGACTAGAAAAGTGGAGAAATGGTTGGATGTGTTTACTATGTATTATAATATGCGGACTATATTCACTTCGACTATGAAAATATATAGAGGTAGGTTGACACCACTGCGTGTTCAGACTCATTTTACCATGCAGTTTTCTATTTGCACCTCCCTTTCTATAAATGTACTAATTACTCCAGGGAACAATTTATGGGTCCCCACTTTCAAAATCTAATTCTGAGTTAGAAGACTGGCAATTTAATACTTTACTGATGATTTATAGAGCTCTGGTGTGAGCCATACATTGACTCACAGGCTTTCCATTCATAAGTTAAATCCAGACAGTGTGCTTTAATATTCAAATTCTGTTAAGGAAGCTTTGGAAAGCAACTTTTAGGATTTTCACGCAAATATCGATTTCCTATTCTCGCATAGTCGAAAGGCTTGTGATTTCGGTGGACTGTTGCCTATAGAGCAATGTTTACCAATCCGGTCCTCGGGGAGCCTCAGTCGGCCCAAATTTTTGCTCCATGCCGGACAGGCCACATTTTCGAGAGCTAGGAAGGAGCACAGACCTGGACTCTCTGTGGGTCCCCAAGGACCGGATTGGGAAACACTGCTGTGCAGTATCCATGGTGAATATGAGGTCTGTGGTGCATCGCCATCCCATTGAGAATGTCCCCCGCCTCACGTCCCGTCC
>JAABNX020000130.1:28826328-28840493 GCA_015163995.2 Mormyrus lacerda
GCAGTATCCATGGTGAATATGAGGTCTGTGGTGCATCGCCATCCCATTGAGAATGTCCCCCGCCTCACGTCCCGTCCGAAAAGAAAGTACAGAAAGTGCTAAGAATGTACTAAGAAACAAAATCAATGCTATCATTTGATATTAGGGTATTATTTTTAACCCATAGGCAGAAATGTATTCCACAGAGTAACTAAGCACGCTTTTGGTTAAATTCAAAAACCAGAGGGCAAATTCAGTCTTGCAGTCCCTTATTGCAGGGTTTGAAGGGGCAGGCATGTACTCTGTTTTCTGGTTTGGCTGTTAAAAAATCTGGTCAGCTAGCGAATGTAACTTAAATAAAAGGGGGCCAGGACGGGCGTCATGACAGGGGAACACAACCTAAAGATTCATAGTGACATTTATTTTGGCAGAAGCTCCAGTGTTGATTTTGTGCAGGAAATGACCACTTTGGCATAATCGTGGCATTTCACAGCTATACACGGCCAAACCCTATGAATGAAGGATGGTTACAGGGACATTATGACTGCGTTTAATGTCAGACATGTCAGTATAATAGCTGATTCTAAAGGGCAGCTCACCCAGATAATCTGCCACATTCCGATCCTTAATGATTTTCTTTAACATTTAACATGCTATTAGTGATAAAGGCTCTTCTTGTGTTTGCATTCTGTTTCTTAAAATACACTGATTTCCTCCTACACACTCCACATTCTGTGTGCCCTGAGATGAACTGGCGTCATTTCACAGTTCTGGTACAATTCTATTTCCTGTGTCATTTATCAAAAAGTAGCATTTTTTATGGGCATTTTTTTTAATGCATTTAAAACTTACAACGGAGCCACTGTTGCAACAGCTGTCAGATTTTGCCAGTAGTTTTATTTTTAAATGAGTTTCATTAGCTTGTTTATCTAGTGCTGCTTCCTGTTGTGTGTTTGGATTTTCATGGTGGGAAACTATTCATCTAAACAAACGCGATGCTCCAGTGCAAGCTAATAATTTTGGTAATGCTTTGCATTATCTGCACCTTTATATTGCATTCATTATGCATTCATAGATCATTCATAAGCAGCGTGTAAGTAGACCTTTGCACCCTAACATAACAGCTTTAATATCCATTAATAACAAACATTATATGATTATGTATAATGTATATTAAAGCTGCTAAGGTATATTAGGATGTTAAAGTATACTTACACGCTGCTAATAGATGCATTATGAAGGTTCACTGAACGTTCTACAAATACATTATAAAGACATTATGAAGATGCAGATAATTACCAAAATTTTAAAAACTATATTGTTAGAATTCCAAAAATCCTGAGCTGCCCTTCCGGATACTGTGTGCCATTCTCTGTTTTCCGTAATAAATCAGAATTACTCAGAAACTGATCTTAACAGGCTTGGGATCTGCATCGCAGTGCACAAGGCAGGGGACACCCTGGATGGGACGCCAGTGCATCGCAGTGCACATACACTTTGGAGAGTACAGGAGGACATTTTCATACAGATCTCTATTTAACTCCCCCCCCCCCTGCATAAGCAGGCTGAGCACCTCTTTGGCATGGGGGCTTCATCAGAATTTCCAGTGCATATGCACGCTCACCTGTGCTGCCAGTGTTCAGCTGGAGTCCACCCCAGATCTCAGGGATGGGAGGAAAAACACGAGAGTGGGAAAAGGAGTGACATCCGAGGCCGGCAGCCCCGGCGGCCGGACGCCAACGCGCTGTGCTCTGCGGCTCGGATCTGTCCGCATTTCTCACCAGGGTTAATCCCAAAGTTCAAAGGTAAATTTCCGACTGATGAGTGTGTGCGTGGACATGCGTGTGCGTACTCATGTGTGTATTTCTGTAGACTTGCAAATTTTGTGCAAAATCTCTAATAGCTTATGTTTATCAGGATACTATCTTTGGATAAAATAAGTACATGAACGTTTAACTCTGGGACTAACTGCAGATGCCCTAATAAGTGCGTAACCAGCTTTACGCTCCAATAGCCTTCGCTGGGTCCCAACTGCCATAGCATGACTGGGTAAGTGGATTCTCAAATGGGCTGAAAATGGATGTTGCATCATATTCTCAAATTTCGCTTAACAGCGCCTTCCCCCGTTGTAGACTGGTTCATCCCTATATAGCTTTCTAGGCAGGCCATTCATAGTTAGGCTTCCTGTGTCCACTGCAGAATATGTGGCATTGTTACATCACAATATTGGTGCCCCAGCTTTCATATTCAGGTGTTAAATCCCTGGGAAAAAATTAGGTTAATCCGACTGATGCCTCATAAAATCAGCATCCATTTCAGTAATTTTAAGATGGGCTTTTAATTTTGGTACCTGAACCAGTGATTTTCATGTGGCTTGATGTTCAGATTTATTATCACTTTATTATTATTGTTATTATTATTATTATTATTATAACGGTTTTACAGCAGAATCACTGTGTCACTCTCGCTCTCTATCCGTTCATAATTTCCGCTGCCATTACTTGAGCAGAGAGCAAAGTTTATCCAGAGTGGCTTGTGAAATTTCATATATTAATTTTTTTTAATGACAATTCAGAGGAAATCCTCCCGCACTTTCTGGTGTGGAAGCCTATTCAGTTATTTAAATGGTCTTTTAATGGTCTAATGTTTATCAGTAGTCTACATCCTGACGGAAGAGACCTCAGAGTGTGGCTGACCGTCTCTGATTCTGGACTTCAAAGGCTGAGGTCTGCAGCTAGTGATGTACTCTGATCCCAAATGAACAAACTGCACACACACATTGGAGGTAAAGGGTGAATCTCTATACCAAGAACGCAACGACCGTACTTGTGGTTTTGGTCCTGCCAACTTGCCTTCCAAGAATGAACTTGGTGTGCAGTTCATCATGGGATTGTTCTCGCTCGGCCAGGGTGCTTCCAGTGCATCCGTGATATTTGGGGAGGAGCAAGACCAGTATCCAATCATTTTTACTGTCATCTGTACTTCTGTTATTACTATTGGAACTCATCTTTGGCAACAGAAGACGACAGGTACATGAGAACACAAATACGGTCAAGTACGCATGCTGAGATTCACCCAGGATTTGAATCGCCAACCCTGCAAGCATGCGACAGCAGAACTATACCCTCTGTGGCATCATTAGCCATATTATTTCATTTATATTTGGCAGAAATTCAGCTCATATGAGTATGATTAGTTATATTTCTGGAGTTGGAGTTGGATATTACAATTTGACACCATGAGCGAAAGTGTTTTTTTTCTCACCTAAAAGACTGCGGTATACCTAAACAGAATCTTGTTTTCAGGAGATTTTTTTATCGATATACGGACATATCTTTTTTCCCATTTTCACACTTTGCGAAAGGGACACCGGTGAACATGCGCAAAGTGCGTCACGTATCCACGTTGATATATCACACTGCAATGTTGTAAGTGTCGAGTGCAAAGTAAATACGCCTACGTTACACCTCTGAGGGCTTTTCCGGGGGGAGGGGGGAGCGAACGCTGCTCGAAATGATTTCGTGCTACACTGTTTGGTCAATATGCTGTGCCTCTGTGTGAGCAATTGGAAAAGTTCTCAGCATAATATTCAGCCTTTTTCCTAATTTTCACTCCTTTGTCGATTTGATTTCCGAACCAGGTGGCAGATGGAGGTTGCGATTTAGCCCGCGTCTTCAGATAAACACCCCTACAGGTCTGACTGCGTGTTAATGCCTCTCATGACCATCTGGGGGCCAATAACCCGCCGCTGTCGCTCTGGTTGAGACAGGTTAGAGGTCAGCTTCTGTGCACGTACCAGATGTAGAGATGAGATCCTCCTCATGAGCGCCTCCGGTGAAGAAGCTGCTTAAGAAGTGGCAGAAGGGAAACATTCTTCTAAAATGGACTGGAAGGACTGCAGGAAACAGTGGTTTCTAACAAAATGTACCTTAAATGATAAAAGCATTCACGCTGGAAATGGGGGCGGCAGAACTGAACAATAGCTACCCATGCCAATGATCTGTGGTCAACAGGAAGAGTATATGCATGCCCGCTTGAGGAACATCTGCAGTCCAGGCCAGTGTACAGTATGTCTCACAGCCTAATCTCAGTCCATCGATGGCTAGTGTACTGTCATTAATGGAAATCTGTGCAAATACATTTCTGGTATTAGCTGCAGGGTGTTCTGTGATGGGGCTGCTAGTGGTTAGCGCTGTTGACTGGGCCCAGGGTTCAAGCCTCCGCTCCGCTCCATGTCTGTGGAGCACGTTCTCCCTGTATTATCATGGGCTTTCCTCTGTGTTTCCCCATACAGTCCAATAACATGCTGAGGTTAACTGAAGTTACCAAATTACCCATAGCTATACATGTGTGAGTGAACGGTGTGTTAGTTTGCCCTGGATTGTTCCCTTCCTTGCACCCTAAGCCTCTGGACCCCCTGTTACCCTGTGGGTAAGCAGTTGCAGAATATACATGTATGTTCTATGATATTAATAATAAATGCCAATTCCCAGCAGCAATGTTTACCGCCATCCAAATTATACATTTTTGTGGGTGCCTCAAGATTTTCTCCCCCTGTTGGCCACAAACAGTCACTACACTAAGTTACTTCTCACCTGGGGTCCCACTAATGACATGCCCTCCCCCGCTCATTTCTAATGTCAGCTGCGCGATTCTCTTTGCTGCCTGTTTGAAGCTATCGATGACGTCGAATCGAGAGTGATAGCTAATTAAGCATTCGTTGCAAGTTGGATTGCAACCAAGTATATTCTGGGGGAGCAAAAAGAAATGATTGTAAAAAAAGTAATTACTGTTGTGCATCCACGATTGCATTTTAAAGGACTAAACCTCTGTGTAGTATTGATGTATTTGAGTTCTTTGCTGACAAAATGTCTCCAAGTCTATGGAATAAACTTGAACTGTGATTGAAGTGGCACTGCAGGTCTCTGTCATTTTCATGACTTGTTTTGTCTTCTTTCTTTGTGGCTGTGTTTGTTTAAGATGACAATTTCCTTGTAATGCGCTGTGTAATTGTTTGTTTAGTGTTGTATATACCATAGTTTGGAACAAGTAAAGGGATAAAGTTGTAGAAATTAAAACTCAACGCAAGGCTTTGAGTGACGACAGGACTCCATCCACACAGAGGTATCTTCTGTTGTTTCTGGTTAATGTTTCTTTTGCAGCCCCCTGCTCCTGGATCTTCGCATGCTAGATATGCATTTAACGTGACAAATACTCATAAAGAATGGAACCAGCACAAATGCTTTGAACCTGAGAGGATCACAGCGGCCCGCTGCCCCCAAACAATGTGCCATTGATTCCCAGGACTTCCTGAACCCGGAAGAACATCTGGCTTGCATGAACATCTGGCTTGCATGTAGGTGGTTCGCGTTTAATGATCATGCTCTTCTTGCCTGTGTGCTCTGAAGTCAAACTGCTACTTCACACAGATTCACCGCAACTGACTTTTTCTGTGGAGTCACAGATATTATATAACGTCGTCTCCAAAACACTAGATTGTGCCTAATTTTTCTGAAGATTATACATGTATTTGTACAAACGCCATAGTGGATAAGCAATGCAAAATACGTTAAAACATATATCTTTAAATGTGCATGTCAATATGAATAGAAACTGAATTATATGTGTTATTGCTATGCACAGCTGTAGCAAGCTGTGAGACCGGCCTCTTGTTTCCATATAGCATGTTAATAGACAGCTGCTCTGCGCTAATTGCCCTCATGAGTTGCACCTGTGTTTTCCCCTTCATACATAAGGGCTACGGCCCTGGCTAGCCAGCTGAGCATCTCTCATAGCAGGCGTTGTCGGTCTACCATTATTCCTTTGCCCTATACCCCCCTATACCCCGGTCAGGTTCCCGCTTTCAGCCCTTGTATCTGTGCTGTACCTTTTTCATTAAACCCATGTATTCACACATGCCTGGCAGTTTGTAAGAAAACCTTAAGGAACTTGATTGCATTCCTAAGAATTATTCTTTCAAAAATGTATGATTTATTTTCATATGAGAAAAGAAAAGATGTTTATAAACGATATTCTGGTCTCTTTAATTTGCATCATAAATAATATAATAAAAGTATTTTTCCTCCCAGCTCATTCTGAGGTTCCTTGATTTATCGGATTTTAAAAGTGTGTGGCTTTTATTCCGGGGTGTTCCATGAAGAATCGATGAGCGAAGGCATTCGTTTGAGAAGAAACCAAACTGCTGGGGGATTTTGTGCCTTTCAGTCTTTGTCCGCTTCTGTGAGTCAACAGTTATCCTCCGTTTCTTTAAAAACTTTAGGATTTGAATAAACAGACCCTATAACTAAATGATGAAATGTGAACAGACTTTTTTCCCATTGGCTTGTGCTGTAACTCTCCAAAATGAAAGACAGTCAAGAAGGCCTCACAAAATGTTATGCAATGGGGAACTTTAAATAAGATCCCAAGAATAATTTAGGCATACAGTTCCCCAAACAAATACAATTCTGTTGGTCTCCTGTGCTGTCAACACGACCACACATTACAGTTTGATAGACAGTAACAAATGCTACTCGAGTTCAGATGCTGTGGATCATGCTTTCCTAAAAAAAAAAAGAGATGTGAAAGACAGATGGAGAAGTGGTTGTTTTGTTTTAGGGCAGCAGTCATGCAAGGTGAGACTATTTCCAGCTGCGTGCTTTCGGGTGCATGGGAACATGACAGCGTTGCATTTCCTGCATGCTAAGCACAGTCATTCCTGATAATGCTTGTGTTACGTTCCACAGGAAATGTCGGCACAGGGTGGGACATTTGCCGTCTGGGTGCACAGATGTGAGCATCAGCATGCCCCCCCAACATGAACTGAGGACTGTGATTGGATGGCTGCAGTCTCGCTGAGCATAAGCACAAAACGGGATCCGCCCACATTACACGGAGTCTAGGCACTGGTCACCTGATGTCTGGAAGACAGTCTTTTCCAGATATGCTTTGACCACTACAAAGGTCACTCTGCTCTGATGTTTAAACAACCCATGGATCCTGGTTATGAAATCGGAGTGGGTGGCTTACATGATTAAAAAGTCTGCAATTAATTCATTGTACTTTGTAAACTTTATTTAAGGAAGCCTTAACCTTAAATTCCAGTAACAAAGTAAATTGCTGAATGGATGGACAGGCAGACTACAGCTTTCTAACTCAACAAGAGGCAAGAAAAAAGATTGCATTTAGTGAGCTTATGTTTTGTCAGTGTGTTTAGAAGCTCCTGCCCACTTTGAATCAACAGGAAAAACTCTATGTAAGCTGCCCAGGCCCTTGGGATACCAGCCACATATAACATATTGATTTTTTAGGTAAAACAATCCAGGGTGAAACATTGTGTAGAATATGTGTACAAAAGCGAAATCCTTTTGAACTCTCGCATGTTGTACAACATGACGGGGAGACATGACTAGACTGAAGTGGAAACAGTATTATGCTTGGCGCAGTAAGACCCAGTGTACTTAGGCTCTGTGCTGGTGGGAAGGTTACGGGTTCGAATCCTGCATTCAGCAGTGTGGTTTCACCAATGGGTTAATCGTGATTGCTCCAGGGACTCGGCAACCTCGCTTTCACAATCGTATGTTGCTTTGGATAATGTCTACTAGAAAAATAAACTTGACTTGAGCCAGTACAGGCCTTCTCCATGATCCCTGCTTTCAACTGGAAAACATTTTAGGATTTAGGGCCCAGGCTTCTGCGACCAGCAGCCTGTTAGAGGAAGAAGGGATAGAAAAAAGCAGCCTCTGCATTTTCTGCGACTGTCGGAGCCCGGCGTCGCCTGGCACTGCCTCCCGCACCTAAGTGAATGTGCCGATTACGACCTGGCAGCGGATAAACACATTACTGCCGGGTCGTTTGCTGAGGAGTGGAAAGTGCCAGGAGAACTGGAAACCTTGCTGAATTGCTACATGGGCTTCATACCGTGACCGGTGTCTGGGAGACTGTCATTTTGTAATGCTGTACTTTGCAGCACTTGAAGGCAGTCAGCTGAAGGTATCCATCGACTTCCTTCAAGGATTCATTTAGAGTACTCAAGGATTCATTTAGAGTACTCAAAAAGTACTATGACTTATTGATGCTGACCAAATGCTCTAAACCTTTTTCCTAAAACTGATATGAAAATGCTCATGCTTAAGATGAATAAAAGTATTTAATCTACTAGTCAAAAGTTTTTGCACACACTGACATTTTCTACATTCGCATGCTACTCACTTAACATTTACTAAAAATACACCCAATATTCTTTGCTAACAAATAAATTTACAGTATGTTCATCAAAGTACCTTTATTAGCAAGAAAATGTCCTACCTTCGATTCACCAAATTAACCTCCTCTGGCACTTATTTGAGGCATTCTGTATACAAGGAACATGAAATGCTGCTCTGATTCATAGGATGAAACAGGTAACTAGTGCATTTGAAGTCATAGGACGGCCTGGAATTTGACTCTGCCATCACCACACAACCAGTTAATAGGACATTAGACATGCACAGGGAGACTATTCCATACTCAAACTGCACGCTGTGTAAAGTATGGAATAGTCTTCTTGTTGGGGTACTGCAAGCTAAAACCCTGGGTTCCTTTAAATCAGAGCTAGATGAAATTTTAACAACTCTGAGCTATTACTTAAATTCCAGTTGTTCACGTTTAATCTACTGTCTCCTATCTAAAACACACATGAACATGTCAGATGAGCAGGGTTCTGCATATACATTAGTGGCCCAGCCCCCGCCCACATATGTATACATTGACTTATTCTGTTTTTGTTTTTATCTCCCGTAACCCTGGCAACCCAAGAACCTTCCATTGCATCAGACTGTAAACACATTTGTTTGTAATCTTCTTTTCTTCCGGGATCCGGCAATGACCCCACCCTGTCTGCGTCTATCCATGGGACAGAAAGCCATAAATGCATCTGTTCCTTATTGCCAAATCCTAGCGAGGAAATAATCGCAGAATATGGTCAATGCTCTAATTCATATCTAAAACTTAGACGGATACATTTTACAAGACATGGCTGTTAAGCAGTAACTTTTTTGTTTATTGCTTCCATCGCATGCGTGGGAATCAGAAGAGGAAGCCTTCACGCACATGAAGCTGATCTTATCATCCAGTGCACAGCGAAGCTCTCGCAGAGCTCAAAGGTCAAAGGTCAGCACTGAAGATTCTTTTGGGGATTTCGCCTGTGTGGCTGATGCTAGTAAGGCAAGGTTTGACCTCCACTAAGCAGATATTGTCGCTATGCTGGGAAGCTGATCTGCATTATTTTTGAAGCCGTATGATGTCTGTCTAGGCCGCAGGATCAGGTATATTCCCCATACCATCCACGGTGTTCCTCTGCCTTGTGTGCTTCTGGAAAATGGATGGATGTGTGGGTCTATATTGATTTTAACTAAGGGTGGTGGGGCAGAGGATGCCCATCCTAGTACTTCAATCAAAGACTTGCAAACATTTTAATTAAACTGTCCTAAAACTCAGTAACATCATTTTAGTGTGATCTCTCAAAATACTGAAATACAGTTTTAAATAGTTGAGAGAATTAAGCATTTCCATAAATTTCACTTCCGGATGCATCGATTAAAATGCATATTTAACATTTTTTAAGTTGGTTGCTGTTCTTTTTTGTGGTTTGTTAGGTATAACATTTTTTATATGTGATATATGGTAATCTTGGTTTTAAGCTCATGGATAATTTGGAAATACATTTATTTTTTAGCATTTCATTTTTGCACTCCAAATTCAAAACCTTTTCAAATGCTCCCTAGTTCCATACTTACTCATTTCCATTGGTTCCAAAAATGCTCAGTGCTTATATGGCAGGGCTCTTCTAAATCCAGGCCTTGTTTTCAGTTTTCCCAGGTAGTTAGTTTAATAATTACTGATTCTGATTGGTCAGAGGCTTCACACCTGGCTCACAGGTAAAAGAAGGCTGGAAAACCAGGACATGGACCTCGAGGACCGTGATTTGAATAATAGGGTTATATGGCTACAGGAGATGGACAGATTCCTCCCATCTTCCCATAACGATCCACAGCTGCAGAGCATTTGTATGGCTAATTATTCACATAAATAATACATTGGAGTGGGACTGGAGTACTAATACCCATCAAAGAACAGAGGTGGAAAGTTCAGGTTCAGAAAGTACTAATCCAGACCAAGGTTTTGTTTCCACCAACCAGTTGAATATAAATTCCTCAGCTGGTTGGTTGAAACAAAACCTTGGCCCGGATTAGTACTTTCTGAACTTGAACTTTCTCCATCTCTGCCAAATAAATGTTATTTCAAACGTGACCCTCCTTCAAATACTTAGCAAAAGCTGCCTGTAACTTCTTAACTTTTTTGTTGTGGTCAAATTTGACCACTTTGCTGTTTTCTTATAAATATAGTTTTTTTCATCCATCCACATAATGCTTGATGACTTTTACTAGACTTTGAACACATTATAATAATGATATGATTTTTTTCAAATATTTTAATGTTCCTGTTCAGACCTGAAAATGTTTAATAAAGATGTATAACCCCAACACGACGAACTTAACCCCTATCCAGCCCATACCCTAACCATTAGTAACCAAACAAAATATGAGACTTTTGGAAAAAAAACAGGGCCTCACAGAAATTCCTTACTTACTCTCAATCTACACAAACCGTCCTGAAAGGATGAACGTCAGACTCCGTGCGACTGATCAGACAGCCATTCTCTGCTGAACTGGAAGGTAGCTACTGGGAGAAAAATAACCCCCAGGACCAAAAGTTGCTTTGGAAAGGCAGTTAGAAAATGTGCTATTATACCATGGGCTGCATTTTTTATGATGTCCAGAATGCGCTTCAATGCAACTAAATTCTTGTTCATCCTCAGAAACAAGTGATGATCTATTTGCCCAAGAAAATGTGAAGAATGAGCTGGGGTGAAGGAAGAATAGATTTGTGAGTTTCTTTCTTTTAAACGCAATATTTGAGAATCCTTTTCATCCATGATTAAATTACACAATCCAGCTTCTAAAGTGATTCATAATTATACATTCATACGCAATATTCCCACTCATAGCTTTTGCCAGTTTTGAAGTCGGCGATGACAAATGGAAAAATAATTTACCCAGCTCCAGATGTTTAATTTATAAATAAATGTTTTAAAGCACTGCAATATTGAGGAATAGTTTTGTAGATGGTGTGACTGTTTTATAGGCCCTGGAATCAATTCCTGGATCCCTGCAAAGGACAGCTCAGGAGTGGATCTCCAGAATATCCAGGCGTGTGACACCATGTTCTCATTCTAGGACACCATTCTGGATGCCATGCAGAAGTTATGGTGAATGACTTCAGCTGGGGTAAGCGGGAGAGGAAGTGTGTCACTGTGTCACCAGCACATCCACTTCCTCATTCACACCTCATCTGTGTGTTGAAATTTTGCCAGTTTGACTGAAAGTTTCTCTGCTTCTTAACGTGAGCTCTGGTTCTGTCGTATTTAAGAGCTTTTTTTCCTCTGACACTGTTTCGTTTGTGGTGGAGCATGAAGAAATAGTTCTTCTACTTTCGATGGGTACGTTTTTTCCTGCACACAAAACTTCAGAGCAAAAGCTACTAGAGAACTGTGCAAGTTCACACCTTGGACTACGATTTGTATGGACATACCTGCTTAATGTCTTCCCATGATTCACCTGGGTTTGTGGTGTGGTTTACATCTCCTGGCTCATATCCAAGGGTTGAGAGAACAGCTTTGGCCAGCTCTTTCAGCTCTGAGTAATAGACTTCCAGTATCCCGCACACGACTATGGTATTTGGTGGACAGAATATTTCTAATATTTGTTGGGTTAAAAATGGTCGTTCAGCTTGGTTACAAGCAAAGTAATAAAATTACTGCTTTAGGAGTGTTAGAGCATAAAGGAGTGAGACTGGCCACGTAATGTCTGAGCCTTGTTTAATTAATTAGGGGACAAATCAACACTCGGGCCGTCTGGAATGACAACTGAAAGTTTGTAAGAAAAAACCTTGAATTTTTATTGCGTCAGACAGGAGGAGGCTAATTGACGGCTGTGAAACCACAACTTTCTCACAGAAAGCAGGAAAAATGTTGATAAAAAGATTTTCAGTACTAAAGGTGCCTATATAAAGGGTATTTATTTAATGTCTTGTGGATGGATGGACGAAACTGAGTAATCCTGACAAATGTGACAGACAATATTACATTTGGGCATTCAAAAAATTCATATTGGTAAATATTTTTCCAAGATGCCGGCCAGCTCTTATTATGAACACCTGTTTAGCTGGCGCACAACGGTGTAACATTCAGGCTTAGAGCGGCCGTAGCCTCCTCCGTCCGAATGGGACAGATGGTGCCTGCCAGAGCTCCTACGGCCGCGTGTGGCGTGACTCGTGTCGTAATGACTCACCCGCTCCGTCTCCCCGTGCCGGGTGACTAAGCAGAAATCCACCGGCCAGCTCCGACCCATCGCTTCTCGGCCGCTCTGCGGTCTCGCCCGTGACTTTGCCGGAACATCTCGGCCGAATTCCACCATCCCCTAAGGATCCCCCCTCCCATGCGAACTTCCATACGGACGCAGCTGTCCCCGTCGTTAAGCCGGCCGTTCTGTATTAATGGTACAGAGCTAAAGAGCATGCAGATCCCAAATGATGCAATTTCAGCCAGAATCCTACGACAAAATGAATAACATTATGATGTCATAGATGAGCGACATGAATCTCCCCTGTGATGCCAAAGGAATAGCATCTCAGGGTACAAAGCTATTTCTTATATGGTTATAGAAATATAATAATACAATTCAGCAGGATGTGGATGCCATGTTACCATTTATAATTGAGATGTAATACTTTCAGTGTAGCCTATCTGATTGCCTCTTCTCAGCTCGCTTCACAGATTCGATAGAAGAAAACGACCTTGGGACTTTAATTGTATTCAGGCCAGGCTACGAACCTTAGGCTTGCTGGCAAAACGCATCACGCTCCATCTCTGCTACAAGGGGCCAATTCTGCTCCCCCAGTCCATCGAAAATCGGATTTCTGGGAATGAGCGAGGGATGCACTGGAGGAAAGGTCTGCGGCTGAATGAGTGCAAAAGGCGAGAAGGTCCCATAGATGTGTGGGAGCAGAAGCCGCATATCCGTATCCTTCATATTAAAGTACTGCAAGTTTCCATGTCGACTTTCTCAAAGTCGTGATTATTTGTTTATTTTTTTACTCATTCATTATTGTCTTGAATGTGTTATGATGTATTGTCACGATCCGCTCCGTCCGATCCTCCTGTGTGCCACGCCCACCTCATTACCTGGTGTTCCTGCCCGATTGTGATCACCTGTTATTCCCTGCTTAGCTGTGTATTTAGTCCGCGTCTTTCCCCAGTTTGTCAGATCCGTCATTGAATGTCTCGTGAGTTTTGTCCTGTCACAATTAAAGATCCTTGTTTCCCCATCCTGCTGCGTAGCACGCTTGCTTCTTGGGCTTACTCGCCCACCTGCTCGCCCGCTCGCTCACTCGCTCACTGCCCGATCGTGACATGTATTATGCGTGAAGCCATTTTTAACGTCTTAAATGTTACTTTGTCTCATTGTATATCTGCATTTTTCAAAATGGCGATGAAGTTTAACTTGATTGGCCAAGATTGGACAAGATATTGTATTTTAACTTCTATTTTATACAGATGAGTTATATTTTCAAAGAGAAAAAAGCTAAACATTTATTAGCTCTTCCTATGAACTTATGGAATCAGTTTTTGGCTGGTTGCTGGGCATCATTTGATGTATCACAGTTGGCGGCATTGATTTGAAACGTCGTCTTAAACGTGGGTGAACACCTTGAGGAAACGAGGATGGTGTTGACGCCGGTTGCTGCGCTGATTTCCTGCCACCGTTAGGGCCCTGCTGCCGGTGCGGATCCCACGCTGCCCCGCGCTGCGTCTCGGTACAGACTATGACCTGAAGCGCCCTAAGACCGGAACCTGGGCCGCCGGGATGCCATTTGATCATTTGCAGCTGCAGTGCAGGTCTGCTGCAGGAAATGGAGCAAACTAAACAAAAAAAGCGCGTAAGTGTGCCGCAAGAGGGGATTTAGAATATTCTGGAAGCACTCTGATCAGCTGTTTTCTGAGATGGTGGGCAGCTGTGATAAAACTGGCGGGTGCAGCGCTTCTATTAAAAGAACACCAGAGTGAGAGCAGGAACTTACGGGGGGGT
>JAABNX020000130.1:28849657-28865660 GCA_015163995.2 Mormyrus lacerda
ACATTGTGGAGACCAAATATCCCCACAATGTTATATATACCTGAACCACACACACACACACACACACACACACACACACACACACACACACACCCCGCCGGGTGTTACGGGGACAGGCTGACTTTGAAACAGCAGCCTGGACAGCGTGTGAGGGAACATGCCCAACTTGAACATCTGCTTAGTGCCGAGGGTGTGACACCCTTAGAACCCCGAGGGATAATTAGCTTCGCAGAACCTGTGGCCGCGCTGTACTGAGGTGTGGGTCAAGCTTCACTGATAGCGGAAAAGCAGAACGGGACCAGCCCACAACATACTACCTCTTTAAGAGGTCAACCTAAGAGCAGCGCGTACTACGGTTAGCACTTTGAATTAGAGGCGACTGGAGGGCAATCATCTCAAATGCTGTTAAAAAAACTGTTTTTAACATTCACTCAAACGAAACAATCACGATAAGTCAAAATATTCCCTATTATTATAAGGGAAAAAATTGGAAATAGAATGTTCTAATAATTAAGAATGTTGAAATTGCAAAAGAATGTTGTAATAATTAGATATGTGATTTATCCATAATCTCATGCATTTCATGTCGTTATACAAGATTCTAGCTGACTTTTATGGCTGGTCAGTCAGTGTTAGCTAATGTGACCTCGTTGCAACATTAAAAAGTAATTGCAGCGCTTGGTCATCCCAAAGCTGAGAAACCAGAATAGAATAGATAGAAAAATAGCAGTGAGATACAGATGCAGAGGATCCGACCCCTTGAGGGGGCTCTTTGTCATGGTGCTCGATTCGGCTGAACGGGGCTGCCGCTTTCTGCCAGGAGCTGCAGCGTCAGCAGAATCCTCGGGTGAACCTTTTGCTGTTTAGCGAAATGATACAGGCCCAACTTGCAGACGGCAGCCTTCGGCAAGGCGCGTCGGGGGAGACGGTTACCCTCTCGGGGCGGGATGGGGCTTGGTGGGGCTCGGGCCGCCTTCCTCCTCATTGGTTCGATGCCGATCTTGAAGGCGGAGATGACGGCTGAAGATGGGGGTCGAGGGTCATGGCAGAAGCCCGGGGATGACCTCACGCTGCTGGAGGCACGAAGACGAGCCGCGAGCCCAGTGGGTCCCTGTGGCCGCTGGCCGCTATCAGATCCACGTGGACGCAGCGGGGGAGCGGACCAGCAGCAAATAGGTCAAACCTCCTGGGGTGCTGAGGGGAGGGAGGGGGAGAGTTCAACATCTGTTGCTTTGGCAGCACCCGCGACCTCATGATGCAGAAGTTTGGTGGAACACTGGAGGCCACTGGGGATTAAAGTGCCTCCCTTCTCGACTCACGGCTGGGAGCACTGGGATACATTCAGCTTATGGCTCTGTCACCCCCGAATGTCACCCGTCCCAGCACAGCTGCCCCAAAGTACTGACACACAGGGGCAGCTTTGTTGTTCTGGTTGGGGATCAGAGGGGAGGGGGCTGCCAAATTACATTTTGTCTGCCCCCTAGTGTACTGACTGTTTGTTGTCAACAGGGGCCCCCACGCAAATATATGGTTTGAGTGCTGGTAACATAACATGTAGCTGCAACAGCTCAAGACCCAGAATATGTAGGGAAAAAACGTAATCGGTTTTCAGTAAAGGTGGAAGACGACAAAGAAAATTTCCTGAGTCTATACGTTTGGGCAGGATGGAGGGGGGGACATTAACTGCTAAATCCAACTGTATTATCAACCTCCTTCACAAAAAAGGATTACAAATGCTCAAACATGATATTAGCCGACACAACCACCCTGAAATTTAAGAAAAACTGAAAGAGGAAGTAGGAGCAACCTGCAGCAAAATTGTAAGGTCAGCGAAACCCAAGAGTCTAACATGCGGGATTAATGGTAAAACAAACATGCCTCGCTGTATGGAGTACTCTAATCACTTTGCTGTAAAGGGTACTCTAATCATTTTGATGTATTGAAAACTCTAATAACTTTTCTGTATGGAGTATTGTAATCATTTGCTATATATAGTACTCTAATCACTTCCTGTATGGAGTACTCTAATCACTTTATAGTAAGGAGTACTCCAATCGCTTTGCTGTACAGCGTACTCTAATCATTTTACTGTATGGAGTAGTCTAATCACTTTGCTATATGGAGTTCTATAATCATTTTGCCTTATGTAGTATTCAAATCACTTTACTGTATTGAGTACTACAATTACTTTGTTGCATGGAGTACTGTAATCACTTTCATGCTCTAATCATTTTGCACTATGTAGTACTCTAATCACTTTGCTGTATGGAGTACTCTATTTTGTTGTACGGAGTACTGTAATCACTTTCATGAAAATGAGATCACAGTATAGATTAAGCATCAGCTTCTTTCTGGACCAGGAGAGACTAACAAATGGTTCAGACTTTATAAATGAATTTATAAAAATGAATATAATGGATATTGTTCCTCTTCCATAAACAGCCATGAAACTGATCTGAAGTCAGCAGCAGTATCTTGGGCCCATACTGTTGACAATGTGTCACAGATAGAAGTAGAAGGCTTTAGATGGTGAAGATGACAAACTTAGCTCATTCATATTCCGGTAGATAAATGGGAGGTGACATTTACAACAGATATACTCAGTCTGCAGATGCTCTCCACATGGGCAAATCGCTAACATGCGCCTCACGCACGCGCACACATACACTAAGGTCAATTTGCACACTGTTTCACCTCTGTGAAGACAGAGTGGGGGGAACCAGACGGACTCAACGCCGGTAGCAAACTCCCACATCTATACAGTTTTTTCCTCCTCATTGTTTCATTCTAACCAATTCTAACCCATCTGCTGCTGTAAGACAGAAAAGAAGGTAAAATAAATTAGTCATTCTAAAACCAGTCCATTACACACCAAATCTTAACTGTAAAGATGTGGGCCAAGAAACAGACTGTGTTGGTTTTATTAACTGTATATTTTTGCATTGCACATTGAGTGCTTATCATTGTGTATAATGTACAATGTAACATACTGTATATAAATAAAAACGACAGGTAAGTTGGTGCATATTCAAATATGTCTTTAACTTATACAGTAAAACCAGAATAAGCTACTTATCATAGACCTGCGACCCTGACCAGCATAAGCAGTTAGAAGATGGATGGATGGATGGATGGATGGGGGAACAATTAAAAAATCTGCAGTATTTAACATATCAGACTTTAGCTTTT
Organism: Mormyrus lacerda; assembly: GCA_015163995.2. Taxonomy (NCBI): domain Eukaryota; kingdom Metazoa; phylum Chordata; class Actinopteri; order Osteoglossiformes; family Mormyridae; genus Mormyrus; species Mormyrus lacerda. The sequence goes on from JAABNX020000130.1 coordinate 28,852,847, forward strand.
TTATTACTGTTACTTACTTCAGATAGCTAGCAAAGTCTCTTTGTATTTCAAATATAACCATGGAAACCAGCTAAGTGATTCACCTTATAGGTCTGTGGCACAACTTACACAAAAAAGTACAGCGTGTGGCAGAATTGCTAACTTTACTCAACGGTCATGTTGCAACTTTAAAAGTTACTCCAACTGGGTGTGGAGGGGGGGGCATGACAGTTCTGGCAGCTTGCCAGCTGAAGATTGACACATGCTCAAAGAAGTCCTGTGTGCATCTGCCAGGTCTGATCAACGCCATGCGCTTGACAAGCACGGGAAACAGTTATTTTAATGTCATGGAGGAAATCACACTTGGCCTCCCCCAAATCACGCTTGGCCTCCCCCCCACCTGCTCACCACAAAAAGTACATTTTTATGTTGATGTTAATATTATCTTCAAATTTCATTTAACCACATTCTGATCATTGTAAATTGTAATTTTCCGATATTTTTTTATTTATATATTGTTTATGTATAAACAAACAAATGGAAAACGATCGTATGTTCTGTCTAAAGAAGTTGCACCCTTTTTGAAATATCTCAATTTTCCCATACTCTGGTTAGATATGTAAAGTCAGAATAGTCAAACTCAATAAAGTTTCAATTTTTTTTTTTTGAAATAAAAAACTAAAATAAATAGAACTTTAAATTAAAATGCCCCGACGGCAGTTTAAAGTATGTTGACTGATTTAACTGTTGACTAATACTCTGTTAGTCCTAGTTGCAGTGTTGCACAAAACTAGTAAACTTAGTATTTGTGACTAAATATGCACCCAAGGGAAGACTGAAGCACACAGGAGCCCCGGAGTCCCAGAGTCTGCCTGGGAGGGGCCACTCCGTCTCCGATAGCTGGAAGGTTCAAACTAATAACAACGTAATAGAGAATCAGACTGCTGAGAATAGAGGTCATGCAATTTTGTTACAGTGATTTTATCAATGCAGATAAAAGCATAATTTCTTAATATTAAGTGGTTTTAAATGTATAACATTGAAATGTGTCAAAGAAGTTAGCGGGTATATGGAAAGTTCGGAATATAAGGAACTATTTACGCTGGATGGCTCATCTTTCCGTTATGATGCATTTTAATGGCCTCTTGTAGAAAAAGCTTTTCCTTCATGCACTCCTGTCAGGGAGGTGCCAGGGAAAACATGCAGCCCCAATGTGTTCATGAAAACATTAGACACGTCCACTATTTGCCCTGCTTAAGAATACACCTTGAGGAACCTAACAGACAGACTGTGGTATGGCAAGGGACGCATTATTCATTCCTCCTAATTCCAATTTGACTAAATACAGGAATCTGGTGGTCAGATGACTGTGGTTGCTTGTGTTGATTGGTTCCCACCAGGTGCTGATCCATGTCTCTCTGTAAATAGTCATGTTCTGTTCTTTCTTGCCTTCAATGACCTTGTCCCGGCTGTCATGTTTTCAAGTTACCCCAGTGTCCTTGGTGACATTGCCTTTACTTAGCCACAGTGAACCTGATGAAAGCCCAGTTGTAATTAAACTATTATCCTGTGACTCATATCACGCGATAGAGTTCGCATCTCTGAGAGGGGTGATTCTTGTGGTGACTTCATCGGTCCTAGTTATCGGATCACTATGAATTCTAAACCTTTGAAGGTGACACTATCACTGTAATTAGTGATGACGATAAGCAATATGACCCCTAAAAATAGTCAAAGGAACAGTGCAGTTAGCACCCATCTAAAGATCTGTCTTGTAACTGTTTACCCAGTTGCTGGTGGGGGGTAGGAGCCCAAATGCTATGAACAGCAATTATTCATTTTTTTTCTCCATTATAAGACTGACATTTTTGAAGGACGATGACGATGATTGTTCACGTTAGATGAATGACGAACTGTTGGTACAATAAGATGTTTGGATTCTTCTTCATGATCCATTGTGAAGACCATATTTTTTACAATGAACTTGTAATTGTGCAATATTTAATAATGCAGTATTTCTTCTTTTGGAAATAAAATGCTTCAGCTGTTATAACAAAACAGATATTTATTGTCTTACACAAGAACAAAATTAAAAACTAGACAAAAATTAAAATCATTCATAATATGAATGTCTTGGACATAACTTGCGGACAACAGTGAACTAAAAAATACATTACACAAAAGGGAGATACAGTACAAATAGCAAATCATTTTTAATAAACAAAAAATATATTGCACTTTTGTTTCTAAAACCTCTCAGATCCCCTAACCCATTTAAAATATTTTAGTTCCTAACATTCAAATCAGGAAGTCAATTTGACACTGGGTCATAATATAAGCCTGTGTTACAAACAAAGTAACAGAGCAGTATAAATTAAACACATTTTTCAATACAAAATGAACATCATAAGATATTCAGTCAAAGCATATCAACTCAAATGAAACTTGGTACACTAGTGTCATTCATTTTTGGAGCTTACTGTTACTTCCATTTTTCCACGACTCCTGTGTACACAGAAGCCATTCTTCCCTACGTCTACACACGGAAGAAAAAGAAACTTTATCTTTATTTTTCAATGTAGCTTAATGCCCTATGATACATTGGACAACGTTTTTTTTTTTTTTTTTTTTTGGTGGGGGGAGGTCAAATGTTGAATTTGGGCATCATGGGTCTTTTCCCTTTTATATCTCACCTAAAACACTCGGAGCAACATGAACTAAAACTGATGGTGACAACGATATGAAACACTCATCGCGAAAAAGGTGAAGCTGTCAAGGCAACGATGATAAGTTTTACCTTTTCAAAGTCTATCAGTTGGTGTTGTTAAACATTTTTTTGTGGCACACATGCATGAATGCACAAATCTGCGTTAACTCATGACAAACTCTTGACAAACACATTCATATATGCTTCCGAAAGGTTACTTGAGGAGTATATGTCTTTTTAACCTTGTGTAATTACTGAATAGCATCACTTGCCCAGACCATCTCTCGGCTGTAGTATTAAGGCTCTGTTTAAAAACCACGTCCAGCTAGTCAATAATTAGCAATGCTATATTTAGGCTAAATCACAACATAGCAACAACTCTGGGGATCTCTCCTGGCTGCCATCTAGTTATTTTTGTTTGTGTTCACTGAATAAAAATGTAATAAAACTGAATAAAAGGCAAGATAAAAGGGAATGTCGCCGTGCCTGTTTCTGTCTCTATCTTGCTTCTTTTAATCAGAAACTTCTAACAGTGCAATTGGAAGGAGATTTTCTAGCTATGGGGTTTTTCTTTCCACCGATCTATTTGGCAAGTGAGACCACCTGAGTTTGAGGGAGTTTTCAGGCAGCTGTTAGCATGATGCTACCCTCTCTGTCTCCCCACCATTTATCCCGTGGTTGCAGGTGCCCACCGTGGCCTACTCTCAGGCCCACCCACCACCGACGCGCTCCCACGCACGTCGCTCTGCGAACAGCGAATGACAACGCGAACAGTGGTTGGCTCCAAGGCAACTGACATTAAAGAGCAGAATTTTTAAAATAACGATAACAGTAATGACAAAGAGAAGCCACGAGCGTGTAAGCGGACAGGCCTGAGTAATGTTAAAACATGCTATGTAGTGAATACAGGCTACATGTTGTCAAGATGACTTGACAACGACGTTAAAAAATGATAAGTGTTTTCCATTCACTGCATTGCTCGAATTTATGCAGATAAATACTCTTGAAGTACAACCTTCAGGATGATTACAAAAAACAAGAAACAGAAAAAAAAAAAACAGTAGTGATTTGGAAATGAAACCACACGGCGCAAAGTGATGTGTCATTCATACAAAACGAGCTTCCTCCCTCCAATCACCGACGCCTGCAAACAGCTGCTGACGTTTCTAGTATCTTCTCCTACGTCACTGTATTTTTTGTCTTTTTCCTGCTTGGTTCTCCACTCCGATGTCCTGCTCTGCTACAGAGTCACGTATGTGCCACGGTTACAGAAACAAGTAACAGGGAAAAAATGAGAGCGGGAGAAAAAGCAGTTCTGCAGGCAGTTCCGGCACCCTCCCTTGTCGGACGTCTGTGGTGGATCTCACACGACCCACCCCCAAACCCGACGGACACTTCCGAAGATCAGCCTGTGCCATCCCGTGGACCTCGCAGGGAGGGGGGGGGGGCGTTTCCCCATTTGCCTTCTGTTTTTATGTTTGTTTTTCGCTTTTCTACAGCAACACTGAAACATGCTGCTGTGGGGGAAAAAAACAAAAAACGAAACCTAATGAAAACGAGACTCCCGGCTGCTCTGAGCGGGTGATGTGGTTCGTTCAGCGTGATGGGCAGGTATCGGGCCTCCGTTCCTCGGTCCCTCTCACTCGCTCTGGATTCGGGTCGATCTGTCATTTTAAAAAGGGAAACACAAAGAGAAACACAATTTTAACGTCAACAACGACAGCTAAAAGTGAATGCGATGCGAAATTAAACGAGAGCCAGCTGAACTTGGGGCCATCCAGACTTGAGAACTACTAAATGCATCAATGGAAGGTGTACTGATAATGAAGAAATAAGCAGCTGGTTGTACCTCAGAGTAGAGTGGGGGAGGCAGGTATCTGAATTCCTGGATGTAGGCTAACAGTGGTCCCTCAAACTCATCCCGTGCCGGGGGCAGCTCCAGCCGGTTATGCCGCTGCTCCTCGGAGATGATCTCTGAATAGCTTGGTGGTGCTACATTTAAAAATAAATATTATTCAGGATATTATAACAGCTGAAGAACATTGATGGAACACCAGGCTAAAATGTAAATGCTATTAACCTCATTTGGGATATGAACCCTGATATCTGAACTCTTTACCCCTTATTGTGCAAAAGTTAAAGAAAATTGCGCACAGATGATCTTCTTACTGGTCTAAAAGTATGATGAATAAGTGTGTCGGCTTAGCCATTTCTAAACCTCTCCGAAGGTCACGCCAGTATTTGCAGCAACCGTTCAAAATTCACCCATGCATTTGTTGATTCAACTGCTAGCATACCATGTTTGACTAGTCAATACCTCATTAAGTCATTTAACTAATTAATGAAGTTAATTAAGTCAGCTCAGCAAATATACAATCACTACCCAAATGACCACCTTAAAACATTGTGCTAAGACAGCTAAATGGCTAAAAGCAGTAGGGGCCCAGGAGTGCCGTACCTTCAGGTCGCTCTGGCAGGCTCAGCCAGCTCATGGTCATGCTGCACTGGCTGCTCACGGAGGAGGTCCGACTGCCGAACGGGTGCAAGGGGATGGTGCCAATCACCAGCGGAAGGTTGAGGGACAGGTTCATGGCACCTGGGATGTCCACATACACCTGTAAGGGCCACAGGGGGGTGCAAGTGTTACAGGTCGCAGGTCAGGATGTGAACCTCCTCAGTACTTGCGCCCCATGACTGGTTCCCAATCACGGTCAGCTGCTCTCACCATCAGTGAGTACTCGACCCTGATGATGCTGCAGTCCAGGATGGAAGGGGACACGGGAGGGATCTTCAACATCTTCCCATTCCACGTCTCGGTCTTCCCCGAGGACAACGACTCCCCACGCAAGTTGGCTACCAGCTGCTTGACCTCCTTCATCTTCCCTTTAGCGAAGAAGGTCTGCGTCTGGTACAGTGCCGCTTTTGGTACGACTATGCGGGACGAGCAGTTCTCGATCTCCGCAAAGATCTGGATGGTCTCTCCTGTAAGAGATCGCGGGGGGCCATGAGCTGTCGTTCGATAAAACATCACACTGTGCAACATTTGTTTACATGTGTGAAACTTGTGCAAACGTTCAGAACTTCTTTTGTTATAGCTGAAAGGCTCCTGTAACAAGTAGACAGGTCAAATCTACTTCAAGAAAAGACCCTCCGGATATAAGATACAAGGATGCGACACTGTTTCAAGGACATTTTTCCTCACCTGGGGTGTAGCCCTTTCTTTCAATTTTGGCACTTAGGGAAATGGGCCCTGAGGTACAGAACCAACAACAAAGAGTCTTGTCTTTGGTGCCTGCCTGGGGTGCCTGAACAAAAAGAGACATGAAATGTCAACAATGACGCTCTTAATCATATGTGAACAGTTACAAATAGTTCATTCAAATTCTTGGCTCTGTCACATAAATAAAAGCTTAAATTATAATGAAATTATGAATATACAAAAGGAATGCATCCTCTGTCCTTCTAAACTTGTCAAAGCACAGCCACCCTTTGCCTGACGGATATGAATGTTCTCAAAATAAACGTCCCAGCGTAACACCTACAATCATGCAGTGACATTGAGGGACACTGGCGAATAATAATTTTAAACGAGTGCAGACTGTAACACTGAATATCGGAGCGCTGCTAAAATGAAAAGGGTGAAAGAAGGGTACGCAAAGGTTAAGGGGTTTGCGTAATGCGGCAATTATTGATCGCAAATTTAGTAGCCTGAGGTGAAGCGACAAGCGGAACAAAATTTCCAAGTGTGACAGCGTGCCAGTTCTATATGAACTCACCACATAGAGGCAACTGCATTTTTTCCCAAATTCCACTAAAACACACCTAGTCTAACCTCCCACTAGCCTGAGGATGGCGCTCCCAGCTGAACAGGCGCCGAGGTCCTTACCAAAAGTAAAGGAGTGTTGATGTCGATGTGTTCGAAGACGGTGAATTCCTTCTTCACTTTCATGGGCAGGAACCAAGGCCTATGCAGCTCAGCTTTGACCCAGTATCGCACATTACCGTGTTTGCCTTCAAAGGAGGTAGCCAGTGCTCTGAAGATCACAGAACAGAATTTTTTTCAAGTTACTTAATATATATATTTCAACACAATAATCCATGGATTCACTCAGCGGTTACGTTGGCCAGTGATGCCAACATACTGGTTAACATAGCCGTAATATTGTCAATATTTGAGTAGGAAGGGAGATTCAGGGTTTTTGACCAAAAATCACACACATGTTAATTGTGTTGCATATTCGGTAACTGAGATACTCACGTTTGTGGAAGTTCAAAACTAAATGCATACTCGTGTCTTCCTGATTGGATAGTGGTGAGACATTCTTCGAAGTTATCTTCATCTGAAACAAAGGAAAACAATATTCCAAATACACGAATACCATACCTGGCAAATTCTTTATGGAGTCTCCTGAATAAAACACATATAAAGAAAGACAGTTTAAGCAAAGCAGTTTGGGCTGTAAAGCACCTAAATGAATGAGCACACGGAATACATGCGGAATTCATTTGCCTTTAACCAAACGCAGAACACCTCTTGTTAAGACACTGAATAAAAACATGCAAAATATGCACCATTGTTATTTCTGAGACACACAAAAGCAGTTCATCTTTGGAAAATCAACCAGGAGATGCAACCTCAAACTACAGAAACCCTCAACACACAAAGGAATTCAGGAGACAGTTCTGTGCTGGATAAATTCCTTTATTTAATATATCACATTTCATATTAGTTATTTTACACCTGTAAAAGACTTTATTATTTCAAGTGTGCCCTCAAAAGGTCACATTTCCAAACAAACACGAATAACAAAGCATTTGAACAAAGTATACAGCGATACACTTATTACATTTCAATGCTGCGAAGAAAGAAAAACTCAGAAAAGGCTGAAATATTTACTAAGAAATCATTTCAACCTATGGGGGAAGGGACATAATAGATTACACCATGTTACACAATCACGCACGCGCACTCCAGGCCACGCGCACCATTCATACTCGTGCATATCCACGTTAAAATTGTTAAAAGACAAAAAAAATCTAAGTCGGCTGCCTCGCTCTAATAATGTAAAACATTTCTAGAACATTTTTTCATATAATTTCTGCCGCCTCGGCATTCCTCGGACGCTGTAGTAGCGGCGTAACTGTGGTAAACAAGTGCAGAACTGCCAATCACCAGCAGACTAGAGCAGGAGACGACCGGCCAAAACCGGAGCGAACAGCTTCCCGGAGCCGGTCTCTTTCATATGCATACATTACCCCGTGCGGCACGTAGCGCTTCCTCCCTCACAGAGCCCCCTAATGCATGAAGTGGGAACTGCAGCACAGACACAGGCACCAAGATCCACCCGATTGACGATTTTTATTATTATTATTATTAATAATATTAGCTATCAGAAAGATAATATCATTCCCAGCAAAGAGAAGGAGACGATCGGGGACAGGAGAAATTAACACAGAGGCAATACATCATTTCAATTCATGTTGAACTTTTATTGAATATTTATGTTTTGTCTTACAAAAGTATTAACAGGATTTTTAAAACATAAATACTGGCACCAAATCATTAACTATACATATGTAGACGAAAAAAAAAATACATTTGAGAAGCTCAGACTCAGGAACTACAGCTACACAAGCATAAATGATAATTAACTATGTTCACAAATATAAGTAACCACATAATTTTTAAATAATGTAAATATGTTCAGATGATAAAATAACGCCAGCAAGCCAATTACGTGCTCCGTCATTACAGATATCTACACTGTTCAGATGTGTGTTGTACAGGTAATTTTCCCCCAAATAATTTAAATATTCTCTAAAAATATTATACAAGCAACAGGCAAAATCAGTAGCTCAATCAATAGTAAGCAAGGAGCATCGACTTTGGAGTGAAGGGGGACACTTCAAAGTGAACAGTCTTCAAGAGAGCGTTTCTTGCATCGGAAGCGTTGCAAATAATACATGGCAAGATGAAAGTGTTTGTGATCCACCCGTTTTAAAATCTGTTTCTGTTAAAATTATGCAGTTCTTATATGTCAGTATAAGCAGATCACAAAGTCTCGTGCCATTTAACCGAGACTTCCTTTCTATGCATTTGGTTTACAATTACAGATGCATGGTTTATTTGTTCTATATGTGGTACGTCTTATAATAGTATTCCCAGAAGTCGGACGATTCTACGATTTACTCTGGATACAACTGGTGCAAATGAATGAGGTCCTTTTTCAAAAATAGCAACGTTAGTCTGCATTCTGTGGACAGACGGATCTGAATTACAAAGGCCCCTGTGACAGGTCGGGTGCTAAGTTGCACGTTTTCCTAGTCACTTTCTGCAAAGGTATGAGGTCATTGCAGACACACGAGACTTCCACCAATCAGGAGACAGAAAGGCCGGCCTCGTCACCCCCTCCTCCCCCGCAGCAACCAGTTTCTGAACAGGTTTGAACCGCTTTGAACAAAGGGTGGAAACTTAAGGAAATTGTCTATAATGCGGGATTTTCTCATGAAATATCGATTAAATAATCCCAGAATAGCATCCGTTCGCCCAAAAACGTTTTCCTTTCGTTCAACTTAATTCATAAAAAAAAAATCTTTTAGTTAAAGTTTATCCGCACTGTCAGACGCAGAGTTGCTTGCGTTGTTAGTTTGTTAAAGCAAATGTTTAAATGTACATAAATCTATATATATATATATATACATACATATATATCATGACCTCCCAATGATCACCATTTCGTGTTGCTCAAATACATTAATGTTTAATTTAATCTGCACACAGTGGCCAAGGAGTTTTAGCAAATACCATGCATCATGTATGTTGAGCCCAATAATGTAAGTGCTAACTTCAAGACCTGCTATTGAGGAAATACACACGTAGCCACTTACGCGTTTCTTTTTGGATCTATAATATAATTATATAAGCTATCTCCATTTTTAAATGCATCTGAAACCTTTGTACCTTGGGGTATTGTAGGTAATAGATACATTTTTGTGCAACTTAAGACATTTGTTCAACGCTTCTTTGCAAGTGAATCAATGAACCAATTCAGAATGGGGGAAATGTACAAAATTTGAATTAAACAGCAAAAGGCTTAGGCTGGATAAGTAAGCAAACAGCCTATTGTATATTCTGATATAACGCTCTATTTTAAGCAGATGTATATTCCTAGTATGTCAGGTGAGCATCTTTCATTGACAGCCCCATTCATCTCTCTTAGCAAAAGGGCACAAAATGTTGTATTTCCCCTTACCTCGTTCATGTCCAATTAAGATGTGTCTATGGTTTAAGTATTCCACTTCTTCCGTGTAATTCTGAGTATAGGCAGTGTTGGATCCAGCATTTCGTGATTCAGTCCAGCGAACTTTCGCCAGTCCCTTCGCATGGATTTTAAGCGATTTTACACGGATTTCTCCAGTGACTTCGAGTATTACCCTTCCTGAGACCGAGTCCCCGCTGGAAAAGACGGGGACGTTGCTGTCATTAAGACAGTCATAACTTACTGTGAAGCTTTTCACCTTCCCTAGCACCATGGTTTGTGGAGAAAAGAATAACGATTACAAAATAGTAATAAAACTCTATGAAAATGTATGAAGACCTTGTAGTAAAATAAATGCGATCGCGAAACACTGACTGATAATTCTGCCTTGCAAAAAGAAAAAAAATGCAGGCTGGATCAGCGCTTCTGTCGAAAACAGTTCATTGAGATTCCGCAGGCTAATAACAGCAGTGGGATGCTGTTATTCTGCACCTCTCCGCACTACGGTCTCCCTACAAAGACAAGTTGCTCTCGTTTCTCGGCTCTTTTTAAGGCAGGATTTTGTGAAAAACAACCCTACTGAGCATGTGCGCATGCACTCTTTCATCCATCTCTCTCTTTCCGCCTTCTAGATGGGGGCGGGGGTGCAGGTCCCCCCATGCCTGGGCTGCAGGCCAGCTGAATAGCCTACGTGAGCAGCTGATTGAGCTGGAGCTCTGTGTAGTTATCGGGACGAAAAGTAGGTTATATATTTTACGGCGATATTAAATCGATTAAAAATATGAAGCTCGCAGGTTTGTTCACTGTTTTTTTTTTTTTTTTTTTTTTTTTTTTTTTTAAATCTACGGCAATACTGTCAGCCCTCCAGCAGGACAAAGGCCACTCAGTTCTTGGCCAGATCTAACATACTAACATTCATGATTTAAACCCTATGGGACATATAATAGATACACAATCGTTAATTCAAAAGACAGTTTTATACGACGGTGGGTAACCATTTTGGCAATTTTTGACGATATCTGTTAATTATATAGATGTCTATGAGAATGTCCATAAGTCATATAAGTAACAATGGAAAACGGTCTAAAGTTCTGGCATAATTTTGCAAATTAGATTTGCGGATTCAAACGAGATAATAATAATAATAATAATAATAATAATCTGCATCCTTCCCATATCCATTCATAGTTCTCAACGAGCGCCATCTTGTGGAAAAATGAAGGAGCTGCCTGCTCTTCAGTTCGCGAGAGCACAGTGCAGCTACAAACAGGCGATATGCTGGTATAATTATCAGTATGACGGATAACAAGTTTGCTTTGCTAATTACCTCCCAGGATGAGACAGTTTTCTACACTTATGAAAATGCGGATGGTCAACGTTGAAGTCATCAAGTCATAAGGCGTCAGGTTGTGGAAAAAATATGGTAAAAACTCTTGATATACCGAATTGAATAATCTGAAATTCAAGTATCAAAAACTCTTGAAATGCCGAATTGAGTAATCTGAAATTCAAGTATGTCATACACTTTATTTAAAGTGAATTCATTTTTCCATAGCTAACAACCAGTTTGCGAAATTATGTCAAATTAGTTATACTTCATGAAATTTGATTGGTTTGTATTAATATAGCCTAGCCGATTTACAGTAACATGCATTTATAGCTTTAAAGTTTTAAAAAAAATAGTAGTGCTTTTAACAAAAAGATTTGCTGGTTTGAAATTGTGATTCGTCTGGTTAATCTCCTTTAGAGATTCCCAACCGAGGACCACCAGGGCCTTTGGCAAGACGTGTGGTTTAGGGAGCGTAGGGTTAGGAAATAGTAACCATCAAGAATATTATTTTCACAGTAATCCCTCTAAAAAGAGATATAAGTTTAGAAGTTTTTTCATTCTCAATTGACTTTCACGTGTACACGTTTTTTAAAAAGAGTTGTTCGACAACTTGTTTGATTATTAATTAAAATGCCAAGTGAACATTGAAATAATGCAAATATATTCAAATCACCGTATTGGAATATATCAATTTTACGTTAGATAGATACTGCAGATAATATAACCACATGTGACAAATACGGGATAAATGCATTAACACTGCCACCTGCAGTCACTATAGCGCTATAACAGTTATTGTATTTAAATATGTTCAAACTTGTTTTGACTTTATTAATTGGCATTTATATACACTGCCAGTCAAAAGTTTTTACACATACTGGGATTTGCATGTTACTCACTTAACATTTACTAAAGATACCCTCAATATTTTTTGCCAACAAATAAATTTACCTTTATTAGCAAGAAACTGTCCCATCTGGAAGGCATTGGTGGTGTAATGGTTAGGGAAGCGCACTTGTAATTGAAAGATTGCAGGTTGGAATCCCTGACCAGCAAGGCACTACTGAGGTACCCTGAGCAAGGTACTGCTCCCCGGGCATAAAATTAGCTGCCCCCTGCTATGACACATATGGGTTAAATGCATAGGATGCGTTTTGTTGTTGTGCGCTGTGGTGTGTCAACAATGACCACTGAACAATAAATCCTATCTTCGATTCATCAAAGTAACCTCTTCTTGCAGTTATAACAGCAGAGAAAATTTGAGGTATTTTTTCTACAATGGACATTAAATGGTATTCCGTTTCATGGGATGAAACAATTAACTAGTGCATTGAAAGTTAAAGGACAGCCTACAATCTGACTTTGCCATCACCACACAACCAGTTAATAGGACATCAGATATGCACTACAACATACTCTTTTCATGTTATAAAGAAAACTTGTTTTATTGTTACATATACATTCACCTAAAGGATTATTAGGAACACCATACTAATACGGTGTTTGACCCCCTTTCGCCTTCAGAACTGCCTTAATTCT
>JAABNX020000130.1:28865760-28880040 GCA_015163995.2 Mormyrus lacerda
GCCATGTGATTGGTTGATTAGATAATTGCATTAATGAGAAATTGAACAGGTGTTCCTAATAATCCTTTAGGTGAGTGCAGAGTATATACACAGACACAGATCTGGTTAATACATTTGGTAATATTCAGACTTTGGTTTCAGTTAATTTTGCAGGGTTGTGCTTTTTCTGTGTACCTTGCACAGTATATTTCAGACTGGGTCATAATCCTTGCCTATGTCACTGTTCTTAAATAACGTCCAGTAGGTGCTCGCTAAGCGCTGTCAGATATGAGGAACAGCTACAGAGACCAGATGCGCTCTGGTCTCTAAACTTGGTGCCAAACGATTCTCTTGCTGGAATCATTTCTTGGCAAAGCATATATATGACATGTGATCCAGTATAATGGTGCAATATGGTGTTTCAGTGGGTAAGAACTTTGAACCAGTATGGGTGTGGGATCAGTTCCTGTCCCAGGTCTGTGTGCAGCTTTTGCATCTTCCCCCAAAGTCTGCATGGATTTCCACTGGGAAACCCCTCTTTCACCCTGCAGTCTGAACATGCAGCTGTGAAATGTGACATGTGATGTCTGTTGTCGCTCATAGTTTAAGATGTCACTCTCTCCAGTGTGCTCTTTTTGTGCCCTGTACTTGCTGTGATAGGATCCCGGGTCATCAGGACCCCCCTACTAGAGAAGAAGCTATGGAAAATGGATGCATTATTAATGTTTCTGACGTCAACTAGTATATCTTTTAAAATTACAGGTACATCTTCTATACATTTGCAAGGAGAATTGAAAGTTTATAGTCTGTTTTAACAGGGCTGTATCATGGAATGGGGGTTGTCTTCATTCACTGAGCGAGTGCATATTGTGCAAATTTATGGTGACTCGTTATGAAAGAGATTGATACGCCTAATAAAATTTGATGCACTATTCGCTGTAAAGACAGATGAGCTCAGGGAGCAGCAAAGCTGCATTGTTTTGGCAGATTACTTTTAATTCTCGGTAGTTGCTTCTAAAACATAAAAAGATTTGTATACTGACATACGGACTATTAACTTTGATTGTAGGACCACTTTCATTGGATTGTTTGCATTATCTCCATGCTGCATGTGCTGATGGATAAAGTTGCCATGTGCAGAAGTTGTGTTATATCTCTAAACACCTGATGAGGAGCTCTGTCTCCGTGGTAATTGTCTGAATGAGACAGATTTGTGTTGGTGTTGCTATGCTAATTATGCTGTTATTGACCTGATTAGAGGCCGACAAGTGTGTGCAGTATGAGGTACGGTATTCTTGGAAAATCCGATCCTACAAACTTTCTGTGTGTCTTGGAACTTCTGTTACATGCAGCATTCAAACATTTCAAATACAAGGAATGTACACGACAAAAAATATCTTACCTTCTGAAAAACTGTGACTTGATTTTAAATACAAGTGTTTGTGTGTTTAATATAAGCTGTTGTTACCAGGTCTCAGAGCAGAATGGTATTTTTAAGCTGATTGTAGTCATGGATGACTAACGTGGGGCCACAGGACCACAAAGAACATTATTTTCATTGTTATTTAATAACTGCTTAGTGAATACTTCTCTTTGGGTCAGTTTTTGACATCCAGCGTGCTGTGTGGCTCTGTGTGGATTTAGGCTCTGTGGTTGTGATCAGAAGGCTGCTGGTTTAAAACCCACGGCTGCCAGAGTCACGTCACTGATGGGCTCTTGAGCCAGACACTTAAGCCCAACGGCACGGCCAGACCCCAATCTCCCCTTTGGGTAACAGTCTTCAGGCGATCCCAGAAATTGTGGACATCTTTGAATTTCTTTCTAGTTTATACACCATGTGATTCTTTTCAGATTTACTTTCTGCTTTGATACATTTGACACCTTGGATGTTTTTTTTTCCCCATCTAAGACTGAATGTCTCACCATGAAAGAGCTAAATGGTCTCCCCTCTAGATCTGGGAATTGTCAAATGTTTCTAAGGAAAATCCTCTTGTGATGTAATCTTCCCGCATTTCACTGCTCCGTTGTTGTGCAGGCATTCCCCAGGTTACGAATGAGATCCAGTAATAATAGTACAGTACATATTATTATTATTATTATTATTAATAATAATAATAATAATAATAATAAAACAGTACATATTAATAGCAATAATACAGTACATATTAATAGTATAATACAGTAGTAATAGTACTAACTACATTTGATACTGTACTGTACCTCGTAGCAATGAACGGTGGAAGCTTCACGATGTTATCATGAGCGTCACAAAGTAGTGCTTGCGTTCCTTATCACAAACCATTGTATTTAACTCAAATGTTTTATATAACAGGCTTTTGTCCATTCACAAGTACGAGCTGTTCTTAACCTGGGGACAGCCTGTGGTCCAGAGGGTTTAAACATCATGGACAGACACATCAACAATGTTGTGGAATCTAGGTCAACAAGTTGTCAGGCTCTGGCAGACGCCATGACTCGTATTTTTTTCCTTTTTCTTTCTTTTTTTTTAAATAAGAATGTTGGCTAATTGTGACCCTGAACCCTCTGAAGTTCATTAGGGAGCTTTGACAGTACTGATAGTCTCCTCTTTCATGGCTGAACTCCAAGCTGATAGGACGTAAGATTCTTTGTCACATGTTATGTCACAACCTTGCTGCCCTTCCCTTATATCTGGCACCATGCGCATCCGCTGCTTCATCTCAGGTGCTTTCCCCAGATGGTTTCCCGGTACCGATTTGCATATTTTGATGCAGAGCAATATTTCACATCTCACTCTCTATATTTTGATGCCATACAATGCAGTCTCTTTTGCCGTTAACTGCCTGAAGGGACAGGATTCTCCGAATGGAAGAAGCTTCTCTTTCACTGTATCTTGATGGGTTATGGTTGTACACTTGAAGCGTGATCTCAACCTTCTTCTCGTAAACAGCTCTGAATGTAGCTGGCTTGTCTCATTCACATTGATCACAGTTACTGAATCCCTAGAGATGATATCAAATGAATGCTTTCATGTTTGTTGAAAACAGCTCTTCCTGTACTGCGTAAATTTTTAGCTTGGCTAATATCAATATGCATGCAAGTTATTCCACTCAAATGAGTTCCAATTGTCTTACAACACACTCACCCCCTCCAAATTTTCAATGTCCACTGTTATCCCCTGTATTGTCCAGATTCTGACTTCATATGATGGACTTAAGTGCGTACAGATCTTTTCGGCTTTGCTGAGATTTTCATCACGCTGGAAGCTGAAAGAGCATCTTGCTTTCCTTTTGGAGATATCGTTCTATATTTCGATGTCTAAATCTCCGTAACTCTTCTCTTGGGAATGGTTGTGTTGTCCTGTTGCTTTAGTGTGTTGAATGATCAGTCATGACAGATTCCTCCTCTTCGTCATCATCATCAGAAGATGTTCATGGTCAGTCATCATCAGTTGTTACTTTCGTCTGTCCTCTGTCCTTAATGTCCGAGTGCCTCAGTCAGCCGTACGCCGACACAGCACATCGTGAGTCAAGGACTTACCAAGTAATATGGTCAAGCTTAAAGCAGAAACCTGTGTAACCGATTCACGATATAACACTCCTAAACTATTTTTTAACCCAAATAATTATTTGCTTGCTTGATGTTTTTATGTATATTTTATAGTTGTAAGTGACCTTTTATGGGCGGGCGGTTCCGGTTCTGGTGTACCGAGAGCCATGGCTGATGTTACTCTAGGTGGTTATAGTCAATTGCCCATCTTGCCCTTGCCAAGATCTGCCCCTGACGGCAGTGATACATGCATTGATCAGCCATAACATTAAAACCACCTGCTTACTATTGTGGAGGAATTCCCCTAGGGCAATCTGAACAGCTCTGACCCAATGAGGCATGGATTCCCCAAGACCTCCGAAGATGTTCTCTGGTATCTGGCACCAAGACATTAGCAGTAGATACTTTATGTCCTATAAGTTGCGAGGTGGGGCCTTCATAGATCAGACTTGTTTGTCCAGCACATCCCAAAGATGCTCGATCGGCTTGAGATCTGGGGAATTTGGAGGCCAACATCTTGAACTCTTTTTCATGCTCCTCAGTGTAGTGTGGCTGGACGCATTATCCTGCTGAAAGATACTACTGCGGAATACCATTAAGGAATACCATTGAGGAATACCATTGCCATGGAGGGGCGTATATGCTCTGCAACAATGTGTAGGTAGGTGGTACGTGTCAAAGTAACATCCACATGAATGCCAAGACCCAAGGTTTCCCAGCAGAACTTCTCACAGAGCCTCACACTGTCTTCACCGGCTTGCCTTAAGCCCATAGTGCACTCTGGTACCATCTCTTCCCTAAGTAAGTGACGCACACGCCATCCATGTGATGTGTGAACATTACATTATGAGACCAAGCCACCTTCTTTCATTGCTCTATGGTCCAGTTCTGATGCTCACATGCTCGTTGCTGGTGCCTTCGGCGGTGGACAGGGCTCAGCGTGGACACTCTGACCGGTCTGCGGCTACACAGCCCCATACGAAGCAAACTGCGATGCACTGTGTGTTCTGACATGTCTCTGTCATGGCCAGCATTGACTTTTTCAGCAGTTTGTTCTACAGTAGCTCTCCTGTGGGATCGGACCGGACAGGCCATCACTCCTCACAGGCACCAGTGAGCCTTGGGTGTCCGTGAGCCTTGGGTGTCCATGACCCCGTCACTGCCTCACCAGCTGGCCTTCCGTGCACCACATTTGGTCGGTACTGACCACTGCATACCGGGAACACCCCGAAAGGGCTGCCTTTTTGAGATGCTCTGACCCAGTCATCCAGCCTTCAGAATTTGGCCTTTGTCACGGTCCATCAAATCCTTATATTTGCCCGTTTTCCCTGCTTCCAACACATCAACTTCAAGAACTGACTGTTCTTGTATATACTGGCACCCTTGGCAGGTTTCATTGTGACAAGATAATCAATGTTATTCACTTCACCTGTCAGTGGTTATCAGAATCTGAATCATCTTTATTTTCCAAGTGTGCTGGGGCACACAAGGAATTTGGTTCTGGCTGCTAGAGATTCCCTAGTACACAGACAATAAGTGACACTGTAGAAACAATAAATTACACTATACAAGACTCTACATTATAAAAGGCTATACACTGTAAGATTTGAAATATACACACATAGGTAACACTGTACAAGTTTTAATGTTATAGGTGATCGTGTATATCAGGGGTAGGCAGTTCTAATCTTGGAGTATCCAGCAGGATTTCTACCCGTCGTGACCTGAGTTCAGGTGTGGTTCAACAGACATCAAGTAAGATAGAAAACCTGCTGGATACCAGCACTCCAGAATCAGCGTTGCCTACACGTGGGTGTATGTCAATACAATAGCAAATCAATTACAATTATGATCCACTAGGTGGCAGTGTCTCCCAAATGATATCTATAAAACGATATTGTGAAATAGAGCGCTTATAATCGCGTAGATATGCATGAGGAAGGCAGGTGCCTATTTGTTAACTTGTCCAGGTACTCTTGGCCAATATTTGTAGAATAAATCACTGTCAGGGCGCGTAACAACCTGTTATCTGCCTTGCAGGTGCCACTCAGCTGACAGGAATAAACTAGTCTTTTGAAAAGCTGAATATATGTTTTTGCGCACAGTGAAGCTACAGTAGCTATTCAATGGTTTTTTTTAACTAAATGATACTCTGCTGTTCGTTTAATTATATGATTACGGTATAAATGTATTCTGCAGATGGTGTGCGCTGAGGATTTTACGCTACTTTAATTTAGCCAATTATTCCATTACTGAATAAATATGCTCTCTGTCAGAGCTGGGATGTCTGTCGCTGAATAAGTCAGCAGTTTTAAGCTCTAGAAACCCGAGACAAAGTGTAAGCCTCAGAAACTAGCATTATGGAGGTCAGATAGTGTATTTCATTATTTTTTTGTTTTGTTTATTATTAGGCCTATTTAAATGAAATCTACAACTGTTTCTTAAGTTAGCTTTAACTGTAAAAGCTGTAAAGGTAAAAGAAAAAAATAATAAAGTTATGGTTCCGTCAGGGTAGGAATCCCACCCTTAAATGACCGGGTGCTGTGTTTCTGCAGGTCCCGGTCTGCTCCAGGTCGGTCCCTAGATCTTGGCGAGGTTAGTGGCGGGACAGTCTTTGTGTGCTGCCCCCATGTGTCTCCTGCAGCTGCTATCGCTGCCGCTCCCCACAACGCCGCTTCCCCGTCTTTGTCTTCATGAAATACGGCGATTCTGCGCGCCAGCTTCCAGTTACCGCTTATTTCCTTATTGCTTGAATCGTCTTCTGCACTGCGCTTCACATCTTACGTGTGTATTAAAGGGCAGCCGCGGAGTCCAGCTGCAGCTCTCAGCCTTTAACGACCCATTACGGCATAGCGGTGATCGCAACTTTTATTACTACCCTTAAATAAATAATTAAACTTAGGTTTACAATGTTTTTCTTTAAATATTTCGCTAAAAAGTAATTATATGAAACTTTTAAATAAGATATGTATGTTTTCGTTATCCTATAAATTAACATTCAAATTTTATTGTCGTTTATTTTATGCCCTGAAGAACAGTCAAATTTGACTACAGTTGTAGGGGAGGAGACCGGGACATGGGGGGACACAGGAGGAAATAAATTAAACAAAGGTAGTAAGTTATTATTATTATTATTATATAACTAAATAAATGGATGTCTCAAATTTGTACATCTTAATTGTCACTGGTACATGGTCAAATGTGCCTCCTTTAGCTTAACATAAGGATGTAAGTAATAAATGATATTTGTCTGAACCATGGTTGTAATACACCCTAACCTCGCAGGCCGTACTTGTGGATCGGTGTGTTACTGGGTGACTCCGCACTCTGTCTGTGCCCACGGACGGCTGCTGGGTAGCATCGGAGACAGGTCACACTTCACATGACCCCAAGATAAAGACAATAATGTAATAATGTAAGCAATGTAGAATATGCAGGATGCAGTTATACAGGAAGCTTACCTGTGTGCACACAGTAGGACAGGCTAGAGAAAGTCGTTGTAATCATCTTATGGCAGAGTTAAGCCTGAACTTGATCTGGCAGCCTTTGTGTAACTCTGTCTAGAAAAAAACAGGTGTGTGTATGTGGGTGGGTGGGGGAGGTATGTAAGTGTGTAGTAGTCAGTTTGACACTGTACCATCAACAGAATCAAAGGTTTAATATGTGTGTTTCACAGTAACAACAAAAACAACATTATAAAATAAGTTGGTTTGCTTTTAATGGACAATTGCGTTTCTTACACATAACAGTCCCACATTTCCCACACTTTTCTCTACAAATGACTCTGTTTTTCACATCCCACAACACCCACAACACATTTACGCACTGCCCTGGGCCAACTTACACTCATTTCTCTTAGGTTTCGTAGAGGGACAGGAATCTTAAGTGACAAAAGAAGGGGCGATTGAGAAGTGGGATTTATTCTTACTTCAGTAGTAATACAATGGACGTGGTGGTGGGGGGGGGGGGGTGTGTGGGCTCTGGTTGTACGTCAGAGGAGCCGCGTGTTTTCTCCGCCGCGTTATGGCTGTGTGGTAGGCTGGCACGCCAGCTCTTTATTGAATTCAGGTTAAGCACCTCGCTGAAGGGCAGTGGTGTGTGCCCCCCGGGACCAGCGCCTTCCTATTTATAAGCCCGTTTGCCAAATGACTCTGCCAGCCGCTATCTGTTATGCTGCACTTTGGGAGTCAGGAAGAGCCGGCAGCCGCCCCGTTAATATTGTAGCTAATCCCAAAGGCAAACTGGGACAGAATGCCCCAAGCGGAGAGCATCGCTGCCGTGCCTGCCGGCCACAGGATTGTGGGCTGTTGGTGCCACTTTGCCCCTACTCTCTGAGTCCATGGAGACCCCATGTTTCTAGGTGCTCTCTCACCTACACCCTTCAGTGCCTATGAATGGCTCTGCTGTGGATGCGTTCGGGCTCCGCCTGCAGTTAGGTGGCCGCCCCACCATTGGAGGGCGAACAGTCACAGTCACGCACCAAACTCCATTTCAAATTCAGGATTCAGATTCAATCCTTTACTGTCGCTGTACACATTCAGTTAGCAGCTCTCCCCGCAGAGCAAACAAAAACACAAGACATGTAATAAATAAACAAAATGTATAAGACAATATAAGTCAATAAATATGTGAAAAAGTGATTAATGGTATGTGAATATTTAATTGAATAATATGTGAACAATTGCTTGTAATTCTCTTTTTTAAACTAAAGTAGTAATCTCCCGTTGCCTTGCTGCAGTGATTATCGTGTTTCCATGATCCTACCAGTGGTAATTCATCTTTTTCAGATTGGCCATCTTTCTTTTCATGGCAGACCTGCCAGATTACAAGTGAAATATAAAATAAATTTAGTGGTCATTTATGAAAAATGTGCCCCTCAACTTATGCAATCAGCTGCCATTCCAAGGGCAGCTGGAATTACCCCACTTGTTAAACATAAAGCAGTTTGATTTGATCATGTGCCATTTGCAGTCCATTATGTTAACGGTAATGCAGTCAAAAGTGCAGTAAGAAAGTCACTCTTATTTTCTAATTGTGGACAGGCTAGCCTAAGGTGTAAAATGCCACTGGCCATTTATCCTGTAGCTGTTGCTTTATCGTGAGGCTATTTTTGGTGTAACAGGACCTGCTGTTGGGGATGGCCCATTAATAAAAGTGTAGGGTTCAAGATCAGAGGACTAATTGTTGCCGTGCGCAAATCTGGCATGCCTATAAATCATCACGCTAACCGCTAACGGCAACAAATTGCAGGCTAACATTGAACTAATATCGGCAATATTTCACGCCGTGATATTCGAAGACAAAGGCCTTGTTCATTCTTATGTATAAAAGCGCGTGTGTATGTGTGCGCAGGTAAATTCCTGCAGGAAAGATCCTTTCACATCGGTTGATTGTACCTTTTTTTCCCCTCGCTGTTGACGACTGCTCAGCTGTTTGACGCGGCACAATGCTGACAGGTTACTGCTGTGTTCTCGGATTCCAGCTGGAGGGGTTGGAGGAAGCCTCTTCTTATTGAAGAAGGTCAGCTGCCTTTTGTTGTGCTCCCTTTGAATACTAATGGTTTATTCAAATAACCTGCTATGACGCTTATTACATTGATGGTTGGGTGGTTGAAACGGGGAGGCATGGCTCCAGTCGGTGGCAAATTAGGTGAATCTGGCGAGAAGTTCCGACAGAAGGCTGATCCGGGGTCAGATTTTTTCTCTCCTTTCGAGTCAACGATCAGTTTGAAGTTTGCTATTAATTAGCACAGAGGCAGGGAAGGCCCGTCCCTCTCTCCCTCCTCTTCACTTTCACAGGCAGCGGTCAGGATGAAGGCATCTAGAGGCTGTTGGTGTTACTCTTGTTTGCTCGTGTTCCAGTGAACTGGCATCCATGGTGTTCTCTGCCCTTTGGGTCCTGTGACAGGCTCCAGGCTGACAATGACTCTATATTGGATAAGTGCCTATGGAGGGTGAATGTGTATATGTGTGTGCCCATCTGGAGATCTTTTATAGGGAGCATGATTGTACTTTATGGGGGCCAGTCCATGGACATTACCAAATCAGTACTGGCTTCAGGGTAGCTGACTCATAGCGGCTCAGTGAGCCACTCCAGGGTTCTGGCCTCAGCTCAAGCCCCACCCAGTTTCTTTCTTTGGAATATAATAAGACAGCAGATACTATTTTCTCCAAATCCTTTTTGAACCTTTTCTTTTTATTTGATATTTTTATTCTCCTACAAAGTTTACATTGCATATTTGTATTTCCATCTTTTCTTTTTGCTTACGTTATCCTTTTACAGCCAGTGAGACTCAGTCACCCGATGCAGCTTGCTACCAATAAGAATATAGTCAACTCAGTACAGACGCTCTTTTACTTAGGAACTGTCACCTTACGAACTTTCAGACACACAAACGAAGAGGACTGTAAGTCCAAATTGTGTTCACTGGGCTCCTGTTTCCTGTCCGCAACATCAAATTTTGTTCTGCGTGCCAACTTCGCCTACTTCTGGCCACTACTCCTGCCACGCAGCAGCGTAGCATGCATACTCCTAGCATCCTAGTTCTTTGTACTTTATGTATACCTTTAAAATGGTGCTTAATAACAACTGATGAACAGTAAAAGTTACGAACGGCTGTTCGGAACATATCTCGTTCATAAGTAGAGGAGTGTCTGTATTGGAAAAGTGAGAAAAACTCCACCTACAATCCACAAAGACCCCCGACTCTGCCATTACTGCCAGCACCACTCATTCAGTTTACCGTTTGTGATGTGTGTGTGCCATTTACTTTGATGTGTGTTGCCCTGGTGTTAAACACTTGCAGAAGGGGACTCACATATGCGGCAGGATCACTTCCCGCTCATGCACAGACACTGCTAATGTCATGCCCCGCTCCTCATACCCTCTCGTTGGCCATGCCCGCTCATCTACCCCGTGTGGATTCCCCATGTTCACCAGCTGTTTCTTGTCGTTGTGATTAATCCTGTGTATTTCAGTCCATGTTTGAGTATGTTTCCCCAGTCTTGTCATTTGTTGTTAGGATGGTTGTGTCACCCTGTTAATGAATCCCTTTTTCGTATCCACGGCTTCCTTTGCCTATTCCCTGTTCCAATCGTGACAGAATGACAGGACTCCACAAAAAGACACCTTGCCTGACTGAGGAGAAATACCTCGGTATAATGGAAGAGAAGGCATACTGGCTAGAGAAGCCCGAGGTGGTTGAAGCTCTGCCCCCCGTCATTCCTGCTTCATTTCCCCCAGTTCCAGACTCAACTCCCATAGCCCCAGCCCCAGTTCCCGAGGAGGTCCCTGGCTGCTGGGCCTCCGCTCCTCTCTCCACAGTGGAGTTGGAGGAATTCCAGTGGGACCCCTCGGGGATCTCCCTGACATCCCCAGTAACTCCTCCACCATCACCCCAACGTGGCAGGCCCCAGCCAGGTCCCCGCCACTGTCTCCTGGAAAGGGAGGGGACACCTGCTCCAGGGTCAGGTCCCGTTGGTGCCCGCCCACACTACCCCCTGGCTTGCCTTCACTCTCCCTGGCTTTGGCTCAGCAGTCCCCTGCGGGTCCTCCAGCTTCGGCTTGGCGGTCTCCTACGGCCCCCCTGGCTTCGGCTCCACCTGCGGCACCTCGTCGGCCGGTTGCGGGTCCCCCATCTTCGGCTCGTAGGTTGTCTATGCTTTAGCTGGTGGCGGCTACGCCTTCGCCTGCTGCATTTGCTGTTCCCTTCTCCCCTTCATCTGTGTTCCTCCTCGTCCCCTCTGTCAGTCCTTCCGCCTTCCTCCTTTCCCCCTCCGTCAGTCCCTCTACCTTCCTCCTCGCTCCCTTCGACGTTCCCTCTGGTTCGTCCCTCGCTCTCGTCGAGGGTCCCTTTGGCTCTGGCCTCACAGTCGCCTGCTGCCCCTGTGGCTTCTGCCCCTTGCCTGTCGGGGTTTCCTCTGGCTCCCCGTTTCCCTCCGCCCTTCACTTCCATGCCTTCTGGTCCCTTTGTGCCCCCTGTGTTTGCTCCCCGTCCCACACCAGTGCCTTTGTTCCCTTCTGTTCCCTTTGTGCCTCCTGTTGGTGTGTCCCGTGGTGTTGTTCGTCCGCTGTCCCCTTTCATGTTTCCGTCGTTGGTGCCTCTCTGTCTGTCTGCCTGTTCTGTGTGTCCATGCTGTTCCCTGTCATGCATTAATGTTCTTGCTTTTGTTTTTTGTCCCATGTTCCTGGTCCCGTTCCTCGCTCCCCTTGGGTGCGCCCGCTCATCCTACCCTCTTGTCGGCTATGCCCCCTCATCTACCTCGTGTGGATTCCCTGTGTTCACCAGCCGTTTCTTGTTGTTGTGATTAGTCCTGTGTATCTCAGTTCACATTTGAGTATGTTTCCCCAGTCCTCTCATTGACGTTACATGTGGTTTGGATTGTGTCACCCTGTTAATAAATCCCTTTTTTGTATCCGTAGCTTCCTTCACCCGTTCCCTGTACCGATCGTGCAGCTAAGATGTGCTGTGCATCACTGAGCCACGCCTCCATCAGTTAGCCGCTTAGCGAACACCGTGTTCAGTATTTCATCTTAATATAACTGACACTATGCTAATGTAAGTGCTAAGGCACTTGTATTTTGCAATGTTTATCACCATGCATATGTTGTTGTAGAAAAATGTGTACACTTTTAGATTTTGAATTTGTTGTTTATTTACTTATTTTTTATGAAGAAGTTTTTCGTAAGAAGTTTTATCGATAAACCCTTATGGGCCCTGGGTTCCCATTGTAATATTGGTGGGCATTTCTTGCATTATCAAACTTCCAGCAGCTCTCACCGGCCGCGACCCCACATCGACCGTTTCCATGAAGGTGTGGCCTGGGGATTCCAAGCAGCTTTTGTGAGTGTAATTCTTGGATGGTGTAAGGGACAAAAGACAAAAGAGGCATTATGAAAAGTAAGACCGATGCTAGCCAAAGGCTAGCTTATTAATAGGTCACCCCCCTCTTCATAATGAGGGGAAGCATCCTGTTTGTGTATGCAGATTTAGTTTAATTTAGCTGCTTATTTATGGATTGATCCATCGGTGTGGTGGACCATTTCAGAAGGCGTCTTTTGAGTTCATAGAGAGATACGAGAGGCCCTCTCCTGTTGCACCAAGGCTTTTTTCCTGTTAACGTTCTGACCAGCCATCATCATGCAGGAAAACACCTCCTGCGTGATTAAGAGGTGAAGACGGCACACGGGGCTCAAGCTTTGAGCCGATGGGTTATGTGGTCCTATTAAGTGGAAGGCCAATCACTTAGCTGGACACTTCCAGGAGTGGCACAAGGACAGTCAAGGAGGGGGTCAAGGCCCTGCCCAGCCCTCCTTAGACCAGGTCAGGGATCTCAGCATTCAAAGGCACGATCATTGCTTTAGCATGTATTTTAAATTACCTGCAGATACACATGGGTGCAGCAAGGAAAATGCAAACCTTCACAGCATGTGAACAAAGAGGTAAATAAATGAATCAAGCATCAGAACCTGACTCACTGATTGATGTCTATTTAGAGAGTGCCCATGATGCCAAGAGGAGCAACTAGGAGGAATCTGTTCAGTTCATGACATGTCCCTCTTTATCACAGACCTTATGCTATATTTCCATGTCAAAGACTTTAACAGCTACTCGTGAGCTGTAGGTGATGTATGTAAAATGACTGTAAAATGTTTACATGCAAAAAGACTTCGAAGTGTAAAAATGTCACCAATTATGGAACAGTTGGGAGTCTGTCTAGCTGAAATCTACTCCATCATGTAAAGACATTATCATTTTTAGGACTACTGGCATCTCTGGATCTCTGAGGACCCTCATGCATGTGGAACAAGGCCTTACCTTTCATTAACCCCTGTGCAGTAAACAACATGGCGGCCTCAGTGTGGGGGCTGCTTGCATTGATTAAAGACTGTAGTACAGTATGTGTGCAGTGGGTGTTCAATGCCTCTATACCCACATTGCAACTGCGGGAAGCAGCCACCCTCCCAGGCTTGTTAGGGAATTGGTGATCTGTTAATCAACTCTCCCTGACAAGTAGGACAGCAAATGAGTCAGTTGTAACTCATATAGGTCAATTTCAAAAGTATTACAAATATTCCTAAGATTACCCAGATGTAAACAACATGTGGCTTCTGTGTTGATGATAGGTTATGTGGTCCTATTAAGTGGAATTAAAACAAAAGTGAACTTGCTTTCAACTGAAATATGAATATAATTTTTTCACATCCATACCTGTCCAAAACATCCATCCATCCACTCATCCATCCATACATTCCCCACTGGTCATCTAGTTCCAGGCCAAAGAGGCACCAGTCTATGCTGAGATGCTTAGGCCTCTCTCTACCCAGCCACCTCCTCCAGCTTCTCTGGTGAGACACCAAGGTGTTCCCAGGCTAGGAGGCATCCTAGACAGATGCTCAAACCACTACAAGTTGGTGTCCCAAAGTCATCCTAGACAGGTGCCCGAACCACCACAAGCCAGTGTCCAGAAGTTTCCTAGACAGGTGCCTGGACCGCCATAGAACGGTGTCCAGGAGGCGTCCTAGACAGGTGCCTGAACCACCACAGGACGTGTCCGGGAGGCGTCCTAGACAGGTGCCAGTGTTATGTTACATTAACATGAAATTCTACAGGAATTAGCATTCATATGAGTAAATTTGCATTATGAATCCATTCCATTCAGCTGTCCTATAGTACTTTTAAAAGTCAGTGGTTGGAAATGTTCAAGTTCCAGGTTATTGGGAACCCATCAATACATTGTGATGTGCAACATTATAAATAATGAATTATATATA
>JAABNX020000130.1:28896975-28929068 GCA_015163995.2 Mormyrus lacerda
TATAAGATCTCTGACAAAGACCACAGTCTTGTCATTCATCTAGGGCCCCTGGCTAAATTACAAGGGGGTGGACAGCTGTGGAAAGATGTAGTGTGATTCCCAACCCACCCATGAGTAGAGATCCTCCATGCCCTGCCTGTCTGTGTAATGACATTTAAGAGTATCTACTGTATCTTGATTGTCATTACTGTCGGAATACTATCTGCCATGAGCTCTAATTAACCCCGCTGATAATTAGCAGGGGCAGTTCGTATAGGGAGTAATGTGCAGGATTAAGGCCTTACGGGATTCTGGATGGGTTTCAAAGATGAACGTTACCCCTCTGAAGGCCCATTCACCCGTCCAACTCCCGAAAGCACAAGGGCTGCATCGATTAAAAGCGTGAACGGCGATTCACTTCAATGATGCAGTAGTAGAAGACCACTGGATTGAGGGGACTCACTACTGCCCCCTGATGGTACCTGCTGGTGTATGTACCCTGTGGGAAGTGCCTTCCTATCACAAGCAATGCAGCAGAGCAGGAAATAGTCAACTTTCTGTATGCAAACCTTTGAAAATGATAAATGATGCTGTTCAGCAGGAGGGATTGATTCGGTGTAAATGAAACTAATTAAGAAAATGTCAAGCATAATTAATAAAATGGGTTTAAACTGTGAAAACATTGTCAGCTGAATGGATGGGGGCCCTGGCTTCCTTTGTTTCGACGTTATTTTGGGCTCGTGTTTCTCTTGTTCTCTGCCGCTGAAACGCATTCTCCCAGCCTTATAGCCTCTCCCACCAATTTCCCAAGAGTCGCGGAATAAATTTGCTTGTCTATCCGCTGACGGCGGGAATTAATTGCCAAAACCTCGTCCCGTCCAAGTGTAACATTCGCTCGCAGGACATTAACATAACTAATTTCGAGGAGCCCAAATGACTTTGTAATAGACCCCTGTAAGCTCACATGATAGTCATTGGTCATTGCAAATTAGTCTGCTTTTATAATTAAAAAAATTAATAAATAATGCCCCCCCACCCACTTTCTCCGCCTTGTCTCGCCATTGCAAAAAACACTGCTATGATTTAAAAAATGAATAAGTAAATGGATAGAAGGACACCTCTCCTTTAATTATGGCTGTTTGACCTCTAATTATAGCGAGGAAAGAAAGGAGTGATGAAGGGAAAGAGTTGATACAAAGATTAGCAGTGAATTAGCAGTGGGTGCCTCTAATCCGTTGGTCTCCAACTCCGGTCCTGCAGAGCTACTATCCAGTAGGTTTTCTATCCTACCTGACTTCTGATGAGCCACACTAGTTCTCAGGTAAATACCAGGAGCAGGTGTGGCTCATCAGAAGCCAGGTAGGATAGAAGACCTACTGGATAGTAGCTCTCCAGGACCCCTGGAGACCCCTGCTCTAATCTGCCACCCCTGGAAGTGTCAAGGCGAATGGAATCTTCCATATCACTGGGTCACTTGTAAGTGAGAATTTGCAATAAGTGAATGATACAATATAGACAGCTCACTTAGACACTCCCATCTCTGTCCCTGAGTCGCTCTGCACTCACACACCTTTGTCTCATAGTGGAATCTACTTTAAGAGCTTTCGACTTGAAAGCTGCTCTTCAGCCCCTTCCGGAGTTTTCTTGCACTGCGACATACACCGCGTTGGTTATTTAATTATCGCCTCCTACTAAAAACATTGTAGTTTGCTAAAAAAAAAACCAAATGTGCTATCATCTGTCATGTTGTTATCTTCATAAAGCGATACCTGTGAGTCAGGTAGCCCTGTGCATTTGTACCAATTTCCCACACAGTGTGTCATTATTATAATTTTTTTTTGTAATACTAATTTTGTAAAACAGAGGACACAGTAGTTCTCACCCTTAATAACCAAGACTTCTTAAAAATTAATGTTCTATAATATTCTTCCATTAAATTGTATGCATATATAATTATATAAGGATTTAGCATTTTTAGACTTTGGGGTATGTTATTTTAAATCCATCAAATGAAATCTATCAAACCAGCACCTTCCTCCTGTCCCCGAATCCACTGCAGTGCTTCTAGAATTCAGATGTGATTTTCTTTGCTGATCCCCCGGAATCCGAGGACATCGGACTGGGGACACAGAGCTTCATATATACACTAAATATCACTATTTAAATGTTCATGTCAGACATGAACAAACTGAACAGAAAGTCTAACCAGCCTCAATGGCCAAGTCTTAGTAAGTTGTCTTTGTGAATGAGATCTCAAAGCTTGGGCCGTCTTATTTTTGACATTCTTCTAAACATCCCGGATGTTTCGTCTCTGCGGGTCTATCAGAGATGTTAGGCATGCAGTCTTCAGTGATGACCCGAAGGCAAATACACTTTTTGAGAAGCTAATTAAATTAATTTAGAAAGCACATTGAGCAGCCCTTATGGTACAAAGGCAGCACCTCGTGTACCGTGTTGTACCCTAAACACTACTGACTGAGACTCATTCAGTTATAGTAAATGGTAATAACAGAGCCATTTGATACATTTCATTTGTTGTGTTTGCTCTTTGTTTCAAATCAAGTAAAAACCTACAATATTCTTTTTTTGTTAGCTCATTTGTTTTCTTTACATGCTTAAAAGTTTTTAAATGATCAGTTATATATAGTGATCATGGGTTCTTTATTTTGTATGTTTGACGTTTTTTGTGTCTCCAAAAATCTGAAGCTATTTCCGCTCAGATTTTAACACGCATATTCCAATAAATACTGATTAAGGATCTTAAGAGCACTAAGCAGAATCCTGAGGAATTTAAATCTCACCAACAATATAGCTTTCAAAGATGTGACTTTATTGGTGTTCTGACAATTAAGCCATTCCATACCTTTTACTAATTACGCTACTTGCTGTTCGTGTTAGGTCCATTCAAATGGTCTTCATGTGATAGCAATAATTTTAATGACATAATATTAAATGAGTTACTAATGATTTAAAATACAATAACTATTAATACCAAGCTAACATTCCAGCCCCAACTGATCTTATACATTTGCTATAAATTTTTATGTCCTTTCAGGATGTGCTGGCCATTGCTCAGGAGATAAGTAAAGAAGGGATGCAGTGGTTTATTTTATAGAGCATTTTCCTATTTGCAGTGGATTTTAATGCTGTTTAAATCTTTGAATATTTTTTCTTTTATCCTATCTTGATAGTTCTTGGAATTACTGCCATCAGTGTCTATGTACTTGTTTTAATCAGTTTTTCGAGCAACGTGTCAGTACAGATGCCGTTATTTTCCTGGCTCCCCATGTGTTTGATTAGGCTCCACATGTATGCAATAAGCACGTCTGCTTACACCAATGCCATCGCATATTTAGTTTAACGTATCAATTAACACTTTTTAAATGCAGTTCAGATCACTGGGTTGCAGAATTTGACGTTCATCTCCTCATTTTTCTGTTTGCAGATTTATCTGTTAACAAATGCCAATTTTAGTGTCATTTAAAAAATTTAACATTAGTGTATTATTTTAATATTTTGATCATTCTGAATGTTATTAGTAGATATCATGACTTCCCTCAGATTTACTATCTGTTTTGCAGAGAAAGTTAGATTTTTACCCCTTTATAGTGGACATTTCAGGTATTTTTACCCCTTTATAGTGGACATTTCAGGTTTTATGACCTTGCTCATGGGTACAACTGCTCTCTCCTGGTTTCCATTGTCACTGGGAGTTAAAATCGGGGATTTTTTTTGGGGGGGGGCTTCAAAGTGCTGCAAGAGTAATCCATAGAGAGCGTTTCTATTCTAATATAGATCTTATTGGTAATTCTAATGATGAGTATTACAGTTAGGCTCGACTCCTCTGTTACATCTGTGAAACTCCGTTGCTAAATAGCCCGTTTCATAAACATGCCTGGTTTCCATATTATACTGTACAGCCTTCTTCAAGTCAGTCAAGTTATTAAAATTATCTCCCTCACTTCCACACACACGTACACACACGCACATGTGAGGTATACCTATCCTTATGGGGACCGCTCATTCACTTGTATGGGAAAAATGCTAACGCTAACTATGACAACCTTAACCCCTACCCAGCCCTAACCATAACCATAAGTAACCAAACATAATACAAGAGTTTTTGCATTTTTAGTTTTTTCATAGCAGTCACCGATTTTTATAAAATTCCTGGTCCCCATAAGGGAAAAATAAAATATATTTTTACGTTATGGAGACATTGTGTCCCTGTAAGGATGGGTTTACCTGCTTGCGCACACACACATGTTGGTGTACCTATATAAATGGGGACCTTCCATTCATTATATGGGAAAAACCCTAATCCCAATCATGACACCCTTAACCCCCCCCCAGCCCTAACCTTAAGCATAAGTAAGCAAACAACATACAAGACTTTTGGCACTTTCGGTTTTTTGATTGCAGAAACTGATTTTTATAAAATTGAGGATTATATTCTTGGCACTGTAAAAATGTCCCCATCAGCAAATAAATAACTGGTTTTACCAGCCAGTAAATACAAACCCACAGACAAAGTGACGGATTACTTTTTCAAGTTAAACAAATACCCAACATTTAAACCACTAAAACCACGGGAATAACCAACTTAAAAAAGTTTGTCTACAAAACAAATAATTCAGGTTATCGGTGCGATTCTCCTCGACTTTGAAATAATTGGATTGCATTTATCTAGACATTTGCAGCTGAAATACAGGCCTGGAAAATATAATCGTTATCTGAAAAAGATACCTGGGTTCTATAACATATTAAACTTACTGAAATAATTCTCTATTATTCAGTTTAGCTCATTTATAAGTATGTGCATGAATATTGTACAAAACATGTATGAGGATTTGTTTTATAACAGCATTTTGGAAAGTGCAATGATATTTTAAAGTCTGTCACATGAGTAATACATCAAGTTACGTGCGGCTGCCTCTGTGACTCAAACATGGGTCAACGGTTGGCCTCATTTTCGGCGGACGAGTTCCAGTTAAATGCATCTGCGGCGATGGTGTGAGGCGCAGGATGGACCGATATGAAACGCCCTGGCTGCTCTGGTGTGCCACTCGCGAAAAACTGGAACCCACAGCTTTGACCCATCTCAGGAAACGAGCGTCGAAAAAGATCTGAGCGTGAGTTCGAGTTCTATACACCCACTCAAGAAGCCAAAGGTCTGCTCGGAGTTACACAACTTCTCCCGATTCTGAGATGTTCCCTGTCTTGCAGACTATGTGCACGTCTTCATCTAAACGAGAAAAGTTGTTGTTCCTTTTTACTTACGGACTGTGGTGACCTTTTGGTGTCTTATTGTCTCCACAGCATGACTGCAATCAATAGATGCTTGCAATCGGCACCCAAACTGAGACCTTTCCAATAAATCTGCTTGTTATTGTGAAGCCAGTGAATAAACAAAGAGCTTTCTTTTTGTTCACGTGGAGTTTCCATCGCAGTTATGAAACGGAGGTGAAAATGTTGTCAGTAAATGACAAGCGGGTATCCAAGCTGGATATGAAGTTGTTAACTTTCGGTCGTCCTGCACTACAGTAGGAAGCATTAACCCTTTCAGACTTCCTCCAGTAAAGAATTCAAAGAAGCCATAGTTATTGGTAAAATGTCATTGAGTTCCTAACCCAGTTACACCAAGCATTTCAACGAGATGAATTACAGAAATGACAATATTCTCAAATTGCCTAATTGCTACCTTATGATGGATAAACAATTTTGGAAAATGGATAATGCTTAGGGCCATTTTCTACTTTCTATTTTCTGTTTCTACTTTCTTGAATATATTTGTACTGTACTATCTTTTTATTTTTCGTATTGATTATATTGACTCATTATACTTTGTTATTCTGAAAAGAAAATGATAGTGGAACAGCACGAACATGTACTGCATGAATAAAGTTATCGACATTTATCCCTGTCAGACCTGGTGCGACTCTTAATTCTGTAAATGAAATGAAAGGAAAATTTAAAAATGAACTTATCGGCCCCCATTTTTGTGAGCCCCGTTTGCTGAGACTCAGGTGAGACACTTTCCCCATGTCATCTGCAGCTCTAGGCATTGGAATACCTGCCCAATGCGGTGCAGAGTGCTGTGTACTGTACACGGTCCCTGTCTGCCCGCGAACGGCCCTCCGTGGTCCGTGACATCTGGGAGAGACCGTGCTCGGCCGCACCTGCTTCTGCTGGCTGACCTGCGCCCCGGGTCCCACAACGTGCCGTCTGTTCAACTCACATGGGTATTGGGGTCCTGTCCTGTGGCAGGGTATATGTGGACCAATCAGACCTCAGCTCCGGTGACCGTGAAGGAGCTGAGCGTGACTAGCCTGGAAGCACGGGGTGGGGGGGTTTGCGTATCCCCTTTCCCTCGTGTCGGAAAGCCAGCGACGGCATGGGATTTTTTTCTCAGGACCCCGAGCAATTCCCCTGACGTTGCCCCCCAGCCACTGCACACGACGCGGTGTCGCATTGCGCGCGCCGTGTCCGCCTCATGCGGTCAGGGAGATTTCCGGAACGCGATCCACCCTCGCGGTTCCGATAAGGCGTTCTGAGCCAGTGACTCGGCTCACACCTGCAAGGCCTTTAAGCTGCTTGTGGTTTCGGGCACAAGGAGAATATCTTCGCCTCGTATCTGATAAAGAAAAAAAGAAAAAAAAAAAACGTGAGGATTATTTAAAACTCAAAGCAGAGAAAATTAATTATAATATTCAGATTTACAATTTAAATTCCAGAATACCCGTATATATATATCATGGGGGGGGAGAAAATATTGTCCTTTTCCTGTTTAATCATCTGAACATATGCAGTACATATTTAATAATTCCAGGAAAAAAATACCTGCATCTCGAGATTAATTATAGCTACCAGTGGCCTGCGTTGCCATTGTTGTTGTTGCATGAGCCGGGAACGCGTTCCGCATAAATGGGACGCGCGCACGTCCTTGTCCACCACGGGGGGAAAAAGGAAAAAAAAATGCCGGCTGGTTCCGGCCCGTTGAGCACACTTGTTTGAATGTCATATTTATCCCCACGTTTTGTCAGAAAATTAACTTTCCCCAGAGTTTGCCGCCGCACTGAGCACATGACGGGCGGCTCTCTGGAGATGACAGCCTATCGGAGCGAGAGCCCGCTGTTCCGACCCCCCCCCCCCACTGGCAGATGCTTCAGGCTTTTCTGTGATTAAGTGGAGATCATCGCTGTTTTTCTTTGAGTACTGTTGCGGTCTTGTACTCCGGCGTATCCTGTCAATCGCCGCCTGCTTTCGGCAGGGCTTTTGCCAAAGCGTTCGTTAAGCTGGAACTCAGAATTCTCAGATGGCGCGCTTTTACTAAGGGTGTTTATGCCTCTCCTGCCCAAGACGGATTTCTTTGTGTCTGCGGCTGCACGCTGGCAATGAACCAGGGATAGAGGGTTTCATATTCACAAGATAGATAGATAGATAGATAGATAGATGTCTGAATGTCCTTGGCTCGTGCCCTTACGATTGTGCCCTGTAGGGTTACCTCCAGGCGTCCCTGCAACCCTGTACACATAATTGGAAAACTGATTGATAATTTAATAACCAAAATATATTTCTTTGGAGGCAATTCTCTTGCCATTTTCTCTTTCTAATATCCACTTTGTCCACTCCTGACGACTTTGCCGATTCATCATGGATTAGCAGACATCGTCAATCGTAGTTTTCCACAATGTCTTCGGATGCCCCCCCCCCACACCCATTTTTAGCAGCTTGCGTCTGGCTCATATTAGTATGTAAAGTCGAGTAAATCCGAATTTAGCTACATTATCGGTGCAGTTACTCTCTACAACCTGAGTTGCGATAATAGATAATGGTAACAGCGTTTCACTCGAATGAAATCCGAGATACACGCCGGTTACACTGTGGACATGCCAGGAACTACTCAAGCCCAGGTAGCTACATGAGTCGCTGGTTCAGGGGAAGTTTTATCACAATTGAAAGGCCCGACACAGACTCAGACCACACTGCCCCAGCAACCAGAGGAGACCGCTGCTATTTCTTTCCGTCCCCGAGTCTCAAATCGCTGAGAGCCGGCTCTCGGGGGAGCAAGCTGTCAACGCGATCACACATCGATGCCTTTTCCAAGCCTCCCCCCCGAACGCCCCCACCCTCCCCCTCCCCAGGAGCTCTGTTGCGCTTGCACAATAAACGCCCGCCGATTTCTGAGCCCCGAAACAAAACGCTCTGTTGTCCCAGAGTGCGGAAACGGAGACGGGAGGCAGATCAGATGCCGTTCAAGGCTATAAATTTGTATACATGAGGAAGGGAGGAGGGGGGGGGCTGGGGGTGGCTTGCCTGCTCTTGATAAGTGCCTTCTGAGTGGGCTCACTGTGCCTCGCTTCAGGGGTGCTCTTTGGAGCCTGCCATGCATGTTATTGTTTGAGTTTGCTGACAGTTTCCTGACTGCGGTTGGTGTTCCAGGGTGGCCGCGACAGCCTTCCTGGGGGCCTCCGCTCTCCAATCAGACGGACTTCTTCATTTACACTTAAGCCGCTGCCTCAACACGATCCCCCCCGTTAAAGGGGGCTCAGCGCGGTCTTGGATGACCGGCGAACACATAAAGCCTTATCTGTTATTGATTCGTGCTGCGTGGAGGGAGACCGAGATGCTGCCCTTTGCCACCGAATTTAACGTGATATTCTGGCGGCGGTTCAGAAGCTGTAAACGAGAGCATAAGTATTTTTTATACCGAAACAACTGAGGGGCAGAACGGAGTCTCAGTGGGCAGCAATGTTTCCTCACAGCTTCTGGGTGTGGGCTTCCACCCCTGCCTCTCTTCTGCATGCGCGGGATTTGCACGTTCTCCCCAAGTCGCATGTGTTCCCTCCGGGTTCCCTGGCTTCCTCCCGCAGTCCGCAGACATGCAGTTAGGCTAATTGGTGTCTCTAAATTGCCTGTAGTGTGTGATTGTGGGAGTGCCTGCATGTATGTCCCCTGTTACAAATTTGCATCCTTTCCAGAATGCATGCCTGCCTTGTGCCCTAAGCTGTATTGGATAGGCTCCAGCCCCCCCCCCCGCCCCCCAGAATAAGATGCTGAAAGATGGATGGATGGGTGAATGAATGTGGTCGGAACAGATAGTCTGTTGAAATTTTGTTTGGGGCTTTGGGTAACCATATGTCAGTCAATTGCATCGAGCAGATCGTCATGGGTTATGCGGAAATATACTAGCTATTATCTTATTAGCTTGCATGATGGTAGTCTCTAAAACAGGGGGGATACGAAATGCATTTTCGTGTCAGGGATCAGTATGCGCAAGGGCAGGGAAAAAAAAATGTAAAGCTTAACTGGTGAAGGGTAAAAAAAACATCGACCAGCTCAAGTACAAAGAGTTAGCCGGCGCCAGTTGGCAAGAGCGAGCCGGAAGCTGTCGCTGTAAACGGCAACAGCTGCTCAGAGTCCTAAAGAGCACGTCCCAGTCAGAACAGCAAGCGCATGGCATCTATATTAATACTACCTTAATGGTCCATCTGCTGCTCCGTAGGGTCCCTCGCTGCTCTATGGAGTCATAGGCATCTGACAGGCGGGCGGTGCGTGCCAGACGCCTGCCCGCTGCCAAATGGCGGCAAAGGCTGAGCGCCGTTCCGACCTGTCAAACAATCCTGGGCTCCCTTCGGAGGAGGTCTGGGCAACTTTCAGCCTGTGATCGGCTTTTGACGTCGCAAGAGGCCAATGTCAAATTGACACTTTTTCTTTGGGGGGGGGGGAGGGTGGTGGAATGGGTGGGCTCTGTTTCTGCCAGCAGCGGTATGGCCACCTGAGACTCTTCCTGCAATGTTGCGTGGGTAACGCTGCTTCAATGGTTTTGTTTAGGTTTCATCAATACCGCAAGGTTTAGTTGTTGCGTACCGACGTTACCAGTCAACATTTACATTGTTGGAGCAAATGCATTTTTACTTTATTTATTTTTTTTTTTTTTCCTTGTAATGTACAGAAGTGTTAGTAAAATAAGTTAAGATAAGTTAGCTTAGTTTGGGCTTAAGAGTTACCCCAAAGTACTAGTCAGCACATTGTCGGACCAGATCAAATTTTACTAAGTAGTAAATAAATTCTGCATTATGGAACAATCGTGACTCATTACACACCAATTTTGAAGAAATTGTCCAGGTATGCATTTTTAAAACTGAATTTCATCCTAAGTAAGTGAGGTTTCCGTGTACATTTTCACTGAGGAGACCCCGCTGGGGTTGCTATCGAAAGGAGTTTATGAATTAAAATTTTTTTGTTTTTTGCCATTGTGTGTGGCTCATGCCGCCTTTAACACACGTGCTTCACTCTCTCTACTGGCTACTTATCTTCCACCTTATCCAAGTGTGAATACACACACATTGGCATCCGGCAGTCAGAAAGGCTCATCAGCTTAGCCACATCTCTGTTGAACTCCAGGTGTTCCAGTATCCAGTTCAAGAAGGTGCTGGCGACATCCACAGTCCACAGGCATGTCATATTTATAGCATTAAAAATATATCTTTGAGGGGAATCATACTATTTTCTTTTTCTGCCCCCTGCTTTATACTATTAGGTCTATTAACTCTATACTGTATATCATCAGCACCCCAACCTTCGGTGACACTGCATGGTCTAGAAACCAGCCGTACCTGCATAACAAAAAAAAAAAACTCAAACAATGTCTATATAACAAAAAGTAAATATGCAGAATATTACAAACATAATATATTCAGTACTTATGCAGATATATAAGATTTCCATTGCATTGCATCATTTGCTTATCAGAGGGTCTCATCCAGACCAGTGTCAATACTTCAGCATCGTGCTTCAAACATCTGGATATCTTAACCACCGTGCTTCTCTGATTGACTGCACGGATGGATAATTAATTAGCAGCATTGAGAATTTAAATATATGCGTCTCTGACGGTTTACACGGAGACCAGAAGACCGGATGCCGGGGAAGGTACCATCGCGCCCCAGTTGTGGGGACGGAGATCGCTGTGTCAGCCGATGAGGAATCATAGATATTCAAGTGGTTTCAGGTATAAACTTTGTTTTTCTGGACAAATGAGTTGCCACGGCGTGTTCGACAGACATGCGGAGTGTAAACATTCTAATTGACTAATCCACAGATAAATTTATGGAAACAGTTTCTGGCTCGTTACGTAAGTTGAGCCTTTTCACTTGTTTATTTATCTTTCGTTTGGGTACAGTAATATATTCACAAGCAGCTTCCATATCCCAGAAACCCCTGCTGGGCGATGTGTGTGCCGGCGCCTGCACGTGTGCGAAATAAATGAGGACGTATAGAAACGGACGGGCTTAATAGCATGGCAACGGGGCCAGTTCAGCGCATATGACGGACAGCTTGGGGTGGGAGTGTGTCAGGGAAAGGCCACGCCGGCTTTGAGTTCCCTGCAGCAGGAGGAGTGATTGCTCTGTGATTGTGAAGCTCTCACTGAACCTCCTTTTAACAGCCCCCCCCCCCCGCCTTTTTCAGCCACTCTGTGCTGTCTGTAGGATCGCCCCCCCTTCCCCCGCTGTGGTTTGTCTGGAGGACTTACTGGAGTTTCGGTCTCTCTGCTTCTTCATGGTTTCTTATGGACGCAGTTGTCCTGAAGTGCAGGATAACCCTACTGATTAACAGCCATGGAGTATAGCGTGCTCCGTCTCCTAGACACTCATCCAAGGCAGGATCACAGACAGTCTCTTACAGTCAGAACGAGGTGAGACAGGGGAATGCAAGGGACTTATTTTATATTACAATAGCGTACAATTATGTACTAGAAATAAAATATTAAAGATAAATAATAAAACAAATATTTAAAATGTAAAAATGTACTCTACTTTAGAATGATAATTATTAATAACTTAATCATAAATGCAACAATTACTATCATCAAAGTGTCACAGCAGCCTCGCCTGATTGTGGTCACATGCATATACTCACGTAGAGTTATTTTTAAATTTATTCTCTGTACTTTTTAAATATGTATAATAATTTATTTGTTGAATGCATTATGTATGGTTTTACATATGTTTTGATGAAATGTCTGGCTGTATGTCTTGTAAAAATGTCAGTGTAAGTCGTTGAGTGTAAAACTATTGTTAGTTTATTGAGGAGAGATTTGGTCTTTAGTTGAAATAAACCAAAAACAACGGCAGAAAGGTAACCCTTTGGAAATAAATTTCACATTCACACTTTGTGCCCGTCACACAGCGTAAAAAAAAAATAAATAAAGAATCCAAACAGAGTGATGTATTCACAGCTCTGACAATAGCCTTGTCCTGACAATTACGAACAACAGGAAGTACGCAGACGTGTGAGAGAGAGGGAAGGTGATAATTTTACAGCTTGGGCACAAATTCAAAATTCAACTGCAAGCCCAGACGTGTCATCAATCACTTCGAATTAAAAAGAGGGATGTATAAAATGCTGGCCCTTTATTCACTTCAAATGAATATTTATAGAAAGAATTAAATGCATGCAGATCCAAAACAAGGAATAAATAACCACAGGTATATGTCCATCCATCCATCCATCCATCCTCTTATCTATACTGGATCGTAGGGAAAAACAAAGAGAAATCCAAGCTAAATTATATAAATACATGAATCTTTAATGCCCCCCACATAGGCTAGGCTATATAGACATGCCATTCAGAGGAACAGGATAGATAGATAGTCACTGACCCGTATCT
The DNA here is from genome assembly GCA_015163995.2 of Mormyrus lacerda. NCBI lineage: Eukaryota > Metazoa > Chordata > Actinopteri > Osteoglossiformes > Mormyridae > Mormyrus > Mormyrus lacerda. The sequence continues at coordinate 28,909,628 of JAABNX020000130.1, forward strand.
CTGGCCTCGCCGTGTCTTCAGCACACTATCACTTTCACGAGTCGGTGTGCTGCATGGCTTTCGCGGCATTAATGCTCGATATCGCTCGATGTCGCTCACCCCTTCTCTTTAACCTTACATTTACATATTCAGGCCCAGACATTTACCAGACTTTCCTAATTCAGTTTCTTTTATTTTACACCTTCTGTCTGTCTTTCTATCAGTTTGTTGGAAAACAAACATGCAGAAAGTTATAATGAATCGGGCTGAATATTTCAATTTATCAAGCTTAGCTGTAATTATAAAGTTCTCTCCCTTCAGACACAATCTAGAAATGAAAATACTGTATATATTTTATGAAACCTTATTCAGTTTTTAAAGGCTTTATACACACACACAGACACACACAGACACACAGACACATACGCACACACACGCACACAGGTATATAAGCCCTTTAAAAAAACAAATAAGGCTGGAATTTGTTTATTAGAATATCTGCCTGATATTGGGAGACTGCAGATGGAGATGAATGAACATTTTATTATTATTTACATATTTATTATTATTATGCTTAGATGTCATATAAAAGTTAGTGTTTGTTTTTCTGATTTTAGGTTCACTGATGTATGGATTATATGTTACTCATATTACCCACAGAGGCTTGGATGTTACCACCAATTTCCCATTTTTACTCTAATGTATAAATTAATTCTCAACAGTGCTCCATATCACAATGAACAACAGATTATATATTAACTACACCATAATAATATTAAGGCATCTTTTTGGAATTTAGATGATTGCAGTTAATCAATATTTATAAGATACAAGAGCGACGTATTTACAGGAAGCCTCTGCCGTGACTAAGGACCGGCGTGCCGTCTTCGGCTAAACAGAGATCCCGTAACCCCATGTTGAAGTGTTGCCTGCACGGCCGTGGAGAGGCGCCGGCTGAACTCGCCAAGCGTTCGCTCGGGTCAGTGTCCTGGCTGTGGGAGGAGTGGCTGGCCCCTTTCGTCAGAGCCGAGGTCAACCCGAGTGGGTCGGGGAGGGGGCGCCGAGGTCGGGCAAAACTGTGGTGTAGCTTTTATTGATCTGTTTTAGATGAATCTGTCTGCTGGTGTTGGAAGGACAACAAAGAGAGTCACACCAGGGGGTGTTTTCAGGCAGCGTCGGTAAATAATTAAGCATACCAGTAAATAATGAAATATTGCAGGCTGCTGGATTGCTGTTTGCTTCCTTTGTGTTTTTTTTTTTTCTGATCCTGCAGGCGTGTGATATTTTTTTGCTTTTTATTTAATAGGCTCTTTTACCACATAAAGATGAGAAAGGAGGGCCAGCCAGTCCTTGGAGCAACTGGCCGTCAGGGGTCCTGCCCAACAGCAAAACGACGGTACTGACCACAGGATATGAAATGACAAACTCCCGATCAGAGGAGTCCCGGCATTCCGAGCCGCGCAGCACCCAGGGTATTAATAATGCTTCAGTCTTGAACGTCCTGGAGTCGGAGATTCTGGTATTTACCTTGCACACCTTCCAAATTCAGCGCTCGATCGTGGTCACTGGAGAGCTCCCGATGTCTCTGTAGGCGAATGTGCAGGCACCCGTGGGTCTGACTCGTGAAATCTGCATGACGGACACAGCGCAAATAACGGTTTTTAAAAGTTGCAAAGAAAAAAAACAAACAAACAGGAGGCTGACGGGCTTGTAGATGGAGAGTGGAGTGTGGCCATCAGACTCGCACCGTAGCTGCTGTGTCTGCCTGGTGTCTGTTCGCTGCCTTAAACAAGGGCATTATCCGTCTCCTAACAGCAAATGTGGCTCAATTCATTCATAGCTAATTCACAGTGTCATTATCTTTCCAAAAACTTCAGTTTATGATCATCTTTGATCGTCCTTGTTTTTAATCTTCGACATTAGCTGTTCTTATACATACACTTTAAGATTAAAAAATTATGTTCTGTTAAATTTGAAACTACTTTCTGAGAATTATGGGAGATGCTTCTTTCCAAGATGGCAGACTGTCATCACACCTCCTCACATTTTTACCTTTGAGCAGAGGGGCGTCAGTCTTTTCCTGCAGATTTGCCCCTTTTCGCTCGGAACCGGAGCTGCCTTGTCTCTTTCTTTCCAGGCCAGTGTGGCCTGATGGATCGCTGACACGCCACACCGTAGATGGTTCTCCAGTACCGTAACGGCCTCTTAGCACCCGCCGGGCTCCCCACCCCCCGACGACCCTGCCGGGCCGCACTGCAGCTGCTCACGGCTCTGCGAGTGCCCGTTACGCAACATCCCATCCTGCTCAGGTGACTGCAAGCTCCCCATCCCCCCGTAAGGTGTGATGGACAGGTTTTTTTCTGCTTCCTTTGTCTCTCCGAATTCAATTTATTTTTCAGCAAACTTTTTATATTTGCACAAAATATATGGCATGAACCCGTCCTTGAAAAGAACTTGTCTGAGCGCAGGACTCAGGTGGTGATGAAAGTTGAAGATGCCAGGTTTTATTTTCAGGTGTGTGTTTTTCGGACAGTTTTAAATCAAGAAGTCTTCTCCCGCCCTCAGTTTAATTATCATTAACTAGTGTTCAGCCTACCTATTCAGCTCCTAACTCACCTATTTCGTATTTAATGTATCATTAAATCTACAAGTCCACAATAGTTTATTAGAGGAGCTGTAAACTCTGAATAAGGGGTTGCCTGAGCAAAAAATTCTGTATCATTTCATGATATTGTTTTAATTGCAAGAAAATAATGCATTCTTGGAAGAAATAAGTATATCATCAGTAGTTTATCTTATCTATTGGAGATTCCAGTAAAACTTCTGGTTATATTCAGATTTTCCAGGTCTCTTTATACACAGAATGCCATGAATACTGAGTGATCCATCCATCCATCCATCCATCCATCCAACTGCTTATTTAATACAGGACTGTGGATTGAAAGTTAATTTTTTTAGTTAAATCGATTGTGCGTGTGACCAGATATACATACCGTTCACCAGGAATTAAAATCCTCCGGTCTTCAAAAATTGCGCAAAATTATTTTAAATGGACAGCTGGGGAGTGTGTTCTTGGTTGGACACACTATGTTACATGCAGTCACTTTATCCCGAAGCCCCTTTTGTCACGGCATTTGTCGGTGTGTTTGTGATATGCTTCTTATGAGCGATTCCCTTGTCAGTAATCCGCACTCTCCCCGTTATTGTCACACGCTGATGGGATGCCTGATATCAGCTAATGCACTTTTTATGAATACGCCACTGCACGCTTTAATTGCCGCCGACTGGGAATGCACCCATTACCTTTACGAAGTGCACGGCAACGAGCCCAAAACGGACCGGCACTTGTGCCCGTTAATGGGATATTATTCCCCTGCAGCCTATTCCCGGATCCGTCGCCGGGATCACTTTATCTGATTGCCTCGATGCAGCGATCGCTGATCGGGGATCGCCGGAGCGTCTCGCAGCCTGTCCGGTTAACAGAGCCCGTCCAGAGCGGTGGGACGCGACCCGCTTCAAGGACGTATGCCTGTGCTCCCATGCTGCGATGCATATGGTAATGCGCATCACATCCTGGCCGACAAAGACATCAATACCGTCCGACACGTCGTCAAAGTATAAAGACGGTCCTGCTGCAAAGCTTCCAAGAGTTTGACAGCGGAAAAAACAGCCTATATTTGCATGCTGGTTTGTGAAATGTGGGAAGTTATGTTAGTTATCAATACAAAGACACTGGACAGTATCCGATATAAAAATACTTTAAAAATTAGATCTATGACTTATAGACAGAGTATCAGTTGTTTTAATACAGAGTGTGATTCTTCCGTTAGAAAAAAGAAAAAAAAAAACTGTGAGGGAATTGAAAGGTCCGTGTCAGCAGGGTCTCTGTGCTGAACGACTTCCCCACTGTTTCGGTACCTTTCTGCCATCCGGTCTTTTCATCATGACTGCCGTCGACTCCAAACGGGCTAAACAAGGTGACTCGTGGCGCCCCTTTGAGGAGTGCCCGGAGGCGCAGGCTGGGCCTATTAAAAGCTGCCCTCACGCCGGCACTTCACCTTCCCAGAAGGCCGTGCTCTCACCCCATACCCAGGGCGGTATGTAGCAGAGGGAGTGCCAGCAGCCTCTCGTTAAACCCTAAGCCCTATCCCCCCCGCCTCAGTTTGTGTCCTTTCTCACCCTCTTGTCCCCCCAGAGGGAGGTGTCACATGGCCCTAATTGCATTATCTGCTGAGACTGTCCAGGGCATGCTTGACGGACAAATTCTGGACCAATTTCTCCTCAGGATTCATCTTATTTTCCTTCGAATCCAGCGTTGCCATGCCTGAGCTGCGCGCAATTCTACGCTCTAATTAATGTGTCCGGTACCCCTTACGCACCCTCGGAGAGGTCGGTGCCCCCTGGCTGCGGGTTCTGCTGCTGAACGGGGGATACACCCCGGACGAGGGTCTCAGGGCCGCATTAGAGAGATATAAATACCTTCTCGGCTGAGGGACCATCTGCTGGCGTGGGGGTCAGCGCAGGGGTGACTGACTTCAGCTCGTTATTTTGGTGCGAGCCTTGATCGGCCTGCCTTTGGTGTCTGGGTCACGACGAGATTGTCAGAGAGTCTCACCTCTGTCCTTGACTTGTGTACGATACGGCACATGCCCCCGCATCATCTCTCTGTCGGAACGTTAAACTGACCCATATACAAGATGCTCTAATTGGCTTGTAGCTGAAATGAGCTGCCTCAGTCCTACCTGTCGGGCCTCCAGGGTTGTGGGTTTGAGTCCCACCTTCATTCAGCTTGTGTGGAGTTTGCACGTTCTTGCAGCTTTTGCGTGGTTTTCCTTCACATTTCCAAAAATGTCTCGCTAGGTAAACAACTAACTCTATATTGCCCTTTGTATGTGCCTGCCCTACAATGGACTGGCATCTCATTCAGGTTGTTCTGGGCCCAGTGATTTCTGGGACAGGCTCCAAGCTCACCAGGACCCTGCACTGGGTAAGCAGCTATGGAGGATGATGTATGAAGTACTTTTTCCCCTAATTTACCTGGAATGATTTATTTATAGCTGAATATTGTTGCTTTTATTTACTTGAGAAGAAATCCTTAATAAAAAAAATGTGCAAATGGACCTTAAGACAAAAAAAGGTTTTGAAGCAAATGTAAAATCCATGTACATTGATCGCTTCAACACGTAAGACGCTGAAAAGAATCATAATCTTTATTGTTCGCTAAGTACCAAGTGAACGAGGGATTCCTATTGGTGTCAACAGAAAGAGATGTACAAGACAAAAGATATACAAGAGGTAAATAAAAATGGAAATGGATTATACACAAGTAAACTGCAAGTAAGGAAGATGTACACACAGTGTAACACTGATGTGCAACTGTGCATATGTGTACTGACTGTGATGGTGAAACGGGGAAAGGTTCTTGCACAGAAGGATTACAGCATGGCACAGAACAGGCAGTGGGTAAGTGCATTAGCATGCGTGTAATACAGAACTTGTGCAGCAGCTTAAGCTGGAGGGACAAAAATGGTCCTTGTTTCAATAGATGAAGGCCTGAGGAAAGAAGCTATCGAGGTGACGGTTGGTCTGTGAAATGCCACATGTGGTGCAGCACAGTACACTAAGCAGTGTAACGATGTACACTAAGAAGTGTAGCACAGTACGCTTAGCGGTGTAGTACAGTACACTAGGCAGTGTAGTAGCGCTCGGGTGGTGTGTGGTGCAGTGGGCTAAGCCTGTGTGCCTGTAATCAGGAGGTCACCAGTTCAAATCCGGGCTCAGCATGTCTGTGGGTCCTTGAGCAAGGCCCTTAACCCCTGGGTCCCCCATGGTAAGTATTAGGTATACCTGCTTGCTAAGACAAACTGCAGTATGTAATGCAAACAGTGGGGGTCAAAAGGTTAGGTAGCTGTTTGACTAAGCATTAGAATGGCAAAATATGGCTGATGTGAGTGGTTTTGAATGTTTGTGCCACACACGACGATTGCAGCATCTCAGAAATAGCTGAGATTTACATACAATTCTAGAAGTATTATAGAGAAGAGTGAACATACTGTGGAACATCCAGCTAATGGCATCGCTGTGGCCAGTAGAGGTCAGAGGAGGACAGCCTGGTTCTTCAAAGTTAACAGGGAGACCAAAAAAGGCTCAGTAGAACAGCACCGTGACCTTCTCTGAAAGCACAACCTACCCCTGAAGCCTTTCTGGAGGTATAAGTGGGTCCTACCAGGTACTAGCTAGTTGTGCCCAATACAATGACCACCGAGCTGAAATATAATAGCCAACTAATGGGTGTTAGTGCTCATTTATTATGTATATATTTATAATTTCCTCCCCATACTTATGGAAAATACACATGCGATATATTCAATTAGCAAATAACAGAATCCTTCCAGAGATGTGAAAACAAGATGTTTGTCTTGCTAATACACACAGCCAGCCGCCAGCCATGCTGTCTAATGGAGATTTAATTGACAGTGATCCTTTTACATCAGTGACGAGGACTGAGCACTTTCCCCCTGGAACCTGCAGCTGTTGTGGCAGCCTTTCTGCAATTTAGAAAAAGCCTGCTTATCCAGTGCCCCCCGCCAAACCCCTGTCCCCCCCACCCCAACTGTAATATTCCACAGCATCACAGGACCTCTTTGTGCAAATGGAGAATAGAAAATATAGTCTCCCCCCATCCTGGCCCACACTTCCTCCATTGACAAATCTATTGTTAATCTCTGCTCAATTATCCACTTTATTTTCCCTCCATCTGGAAGAAAGGAACCACCGTGTCTTTTAATTAGTGCTCCCTTTGCCCGCACTGTACCTCCCTCACATGAGGGGGCGATATACCCAGAACACAAAACCTGATTGGGCACAGAAACAGGTAAACCCGTAAAACAAGCTGCAGTTTCAGTGATCATCGAAAAGTATGAACGCGTGAATATGCATATACGTCTATAAAGCTGTATTGCTGAGCATGGCAAGCGGTTTGAAGATGGAAACGCACATAATAACCATATAATAACTAACAACTAATTATAGTTTTTAACTGACCCAACTGTAAAGTCCAGGGGGTACCCCAGCCTCGTTTCCTGTGATGGACTGGCGTCCCGTCCAGGGCTACCCCAGTTACACACTTCAGGCAGCACAATTTCCTGACTTCTGGAATCGGCTTGCATCGCTTAAGTCAGATTTTTAGAGTCAGTCAAGTAATTCTCATGCAAGATGCACGCACACACACACACACAGACACACACATACAGGTTTATAATTGTATCTTTGTGGAGATGTTCCATCCATATGGGGAAAACTAATCACAACATGATGACCTTAACCCCTACCCAGCCCTAACCTTAACCATAAATAACCAAACAAAATACAAGACTTTTGCCTTTTTTACTTTTTTGTTTGCATTCACAGATCTTTGTGGGGATCTGAGAAATGCTCATGTCAAAATAAGTTTTTTTTACATTAAGGGGGACATTTGGTCCCCATAATGTAATATAAACCTAATACACACACTCTCACACACACTCTTGTGTTGTTGTGATTGACTGACAGTAGATAGCATTGTTATGTTAAAGGTACTAAAAAGCCGTAGCATGAGTGAAACAGGATATTTCAGTTCAGCTTACATTTAAAAAAAAAAAGCCCAGAGCCTATCTGCAGCAGGTAATTGGGCCATTTTGGTCCAATCCCGGGATTGAGTGACACTTCACACTGAATGGGACTTTGGGGAGGGTAAAAAGGGAGGGAGAGAAGCCTTCTGGGCGTGCGAGGCGATGGGGCCACGTGGCATTGGGCCACGATTGAGCTGTAGGCAGCCTCAGATAACGCAGAGGCCCGTATCTCCAGCACCCTGGCCGCCCGCTGGCGGCCTCTGCCTGCAAGGCAATATCCCCCACAAATAAATCTAGTAATTATCTTGCTGTAGGGCCCACGCAGCAAATGTCAGAACCACATTAACTGAGGGAACAAGTTTTCCATAAATCCCTTAGCAGTGTCTGTAGGAAGTGTATAGCTTCTGGATGATTCATGTGTGTGCTTATATATCCAGGAGTATGCCTCATTTTAATTGCACATGGTTTCAGAATGAGAAGTCTCAAACAAAGTCCTGTACAAGAAGGATTTTACAATGGACGATGCCTGCATAGCAGACTGTCAACAAGTAAGCAGGAGACTGAGTAAATTACATTCGGCCCTTTATGTGATTCAAATACAGCGGGCTTGATGCTGCCTCTTCTTGAAAGGAGTATATCTGCAGCAGTACTGCACAGAAGGACTCACTTGTGGTGTCCAGGGCATTTTAGATAATTATATGGACTGTGGTGACACAGGAAGGCAATATGAAAGGAAAACAGGCTCACTAAGGGGTAGTGTGTGTACATAATTTATACACTGGGGATTTCACATTTTGGACAGCACAGTACTTGAGAGTTAGGGGTTTAAATCCCACTGTGTGTGTGGAGTTGCATCTTGCTTGTGGGAGTTTTACTTACACAAAAATGTTCTGAGGGCAGAAGGAAAAATGATTGGTTCAGGGAGATAATCAATCAGATTGTAGAGAAGGCGGGTCCAAGCAACTAAAGTAGGCAGGACCAACCAATCAGATGTCTTGGTCCTGCCTCCGTAAGTTGCTTGGACCCACCTCCTCTACAATCTGATTCGTTATCTCTCTGAACCAATCATTGTTCCTTACATTTTTGTGCAAGTAAAACTCCCACGAGCTTACACCCTGTCACTGTGCTTGTGATGGTTTGCACTGGATACTTCGGTTCTCTTACACAGTCCAAAGCGTGCATCTTATCACAAGCACTGGTGGCCTGGAACCTATTTCAGGCTGCATAGGTACACACCAGGGGTATACCCTGGAGGGGATACCGGTCCATTTCAGGACATATACACACACAAAATAATCATATGCCGTGGGCAATTTAGAGATGTCAGTTCTCCTAACTATACATATTTGGACTAAAGGAGGAAACTCACACGAAGACAGGGGTAATATGAAAAACTTCACACACAGAGCTTTGGAAGTGCAAACACCGGAGGTGCATGACGGTCCTGTGATCCATTGAAGCAGCATGCTGCGCACTTAGGTGAACTGGTGTGAGTACGCACCAGTGATAGGCTGGTACCCCATCCCGAGCACCCCCCACCTTGCACCCTGTGCTTCCTGGGGCAGCATGCACGCTCCCCGTGTCCTACGGCAGTCACAGAGGACGGACGAACGCGCAGTGTGTCATGCTGCAGAGTTATTAAGCTTTAGGTTCTGCATGAAACACTCTGTGTATGAAGGGAACTGTTCTTTAAATCACTGTGGCTTATGTTCCTGAAAAGCCTGGCTGACATTTCCCAAAGTCACAGTGTTAATCTTCAGCACTCTTTGGCCAAACCTGATATCTACAGACGTTTCTCTTCTTCTCACGTTCCCCGCCACTTCCTCCCGCCATCTTCCCAAGAAGAGTGCATATCGTATAAAATAATTATCAGCATTGAACGGATGTGCTTTGATATCGATTTAGACGGCTGGTGACGGGCCTTGTTTGGTACCTGAAAGACCACGAGAGGAACAGGCTAAACCCTGACAGAATCCCTTTTGCTCGATAAACAATTAATGACTCCCGCGTAATGGAATTACAGTTTGGCACTAAATCTACCATTGCATTGACATTTAAAGTGCCCTATAAAAGGCATTAAGGAAATTAATCAGCAGGAAGATTTTTTTTTCCTAAAAAACGGAAGAAAGCCCAAATGCAGCACGTGGCTCCAGTATATGCTGTGAACAGATTTTGCTAAGCAGTATACTGCGCTGTGTGATGCTTTTTCATATATCCCCAGTTTTCCTTGTGCACGTTACGTAAATGTGCATACAAATAAATCTCATTCTATTAAATCTTAAACATCATCCTATTATTTGGACAGTTGTACCTCTTGAAAGACTTTGAATGATTAATTCAGTTATGTTGATGACACATTTTCAGTTAGCGCCTATCGATGGTTCTTCGTTTAAGCTGACACAAAGCTGTCCATGAGCAATCAGCAGTACATCCCCACGGCTAATGATAGTGTGCTGCGATTGTGTCTAAAAAATACATTAAACGCCAGTTAGTATGTCCGCAAGAGTACAGCTAACATACTATCGAACTGCACAATCCAGCATTCAGCGCTGTTCTCCTTGTGTGATCTTGTGTACACCCTAAAATCTTTCTGTTTACTTCATATTTTCTGTTAATTATGTTAATTAAGCGTAATTTTGAATTTCTTCAGTACAAGCGTAGAGGACAACAGAGTGCTCCGGTTTTAAGAGGTTTTACCCGTCTGCGCTGAGGACTTTGCTGGTTGTTTGCGATTACATGCCTTGTTTAGGGACACTCTGCTGCACGATGCCTCTGGAGACCTGAGCCATCTCTCATTAACTTTCAGATTATTACAGATGTCGGAGGGCATTCCACTCGCTGCTGTTTCGCCACATTGTTTCAGAGTAGTTTGTTTGTTTGCTTGTCTGTTTGTTTCGCCTGTGTGTTTTGCACCCGGGGAATGTTCTTGTGGGACATTCACTTAATCACGGTAGAGTATGTGGATCCTTTCGGCGGGGCCGTTATGAGCCTCCTACCAGCCCCCACGGGGGTCTGAAACGGTGGCTTATCGTCTCCCTTTACCACTTACCTAAGCACTCCTTCCAGACCGTCAGATCAATAGGAAATAAATAGCAGACAGCGGTTCTTCACCAGTGCCGTATCGATCGGTCCTTCAGGCTTGGGTTCCTCGCCCCATATCCTGTGAATACGGCCGTGGATGAGAACAGGCGCCACTCGCCCGTTTGTTTTCTCTATGCCGCCTTCCTAACGGGAGAGCTCACGCACCGACGTGTACCAGCACGGGGAGCACAGAAGCACATGCTTGAAGACCGCCGAAGGATTAAACCCACGGCAAGCAAACGAGCCGGGGAAGCAGAGAACAGAGAATTTACACGCTGCAATTTTCAACTTACTCCTGCCAGCTAGAGAGCTTGAATCGAGAGACCTACAGTACACAGTGAGGATGACGATGTCGCCGCCCGAAGGTGAGTGTGATGTCCACCCATCAAATGATTCCTTTCTTTAAATTCTTCTTCCAAAGCCATGTCAGCCATGTTCTTCCAAAGCCATAATACTCATGGGCAGGGAGCATAGACTGTCGCCACAGCGACTGGAGTTCAGGAATCACCCATAAATGTGCTAGATATGTTTGTGTGAGTAGGTGTGGCTCAGGGTCGAATACTCCACCTTCCCAAACGTAAACAAAGAAACATATTTAAATGTTTCTGTTACCAGAAACATTTTTTCCCATCGGAGGTAAATAGAATGGCAAATGTGTGGATGTATATTTTGAAATAATATATTTCCTTAAGATATCACAAAACCCAGCCCCTTTGGCCCACAGAAATCCTAATGCTCTGATTATAAAATAATGTTTAATATAGTAATGCAGCATCTGGTAATTTTATCTTGGAGGTTTGTCTCTGGAAGAAGTCATATCTGGATCACTTACAGAACCACCTCAAACTTAGCTGATTCTTAACCATTCTGACGAATCCCTGTTTTCCTCATGACATCAGTGCTACGCAGGATTTTGTACAAAAGGATGTTTTTTTCTAATGGAAGCTTTGCCCAAACGCATGTGATGTTACAAAAGCTGTTTGGAAATCATTTATTTTATTTTTTTTATCATTCTGTTAGTCCCATTCTTAATCTGGCAACCTAATCCTGGAAAGGGTTCATGGTGGTTTTTAAATTACTCAGGTGTGAATTCACGCAGCTACATTTAGATCACCTGCTTCCTTTGTTATCAAAATAACTGAAGGAACCATTCTATTACTATTATTGTAGTTGTTATATATCGTAGCGGCAGTTAGATTTCTCCTCATAGTGCTGCCATTTGCATATCCCAGCGTCCTCGCGAGCCGTGGAAATGGCTCCTGCCTTTAAAGGACTAAAAGAGGCACTGAACAAACCCCGGAACCACACATCAACAACACTGCCCTACTACTCTGACTACTCCAACACCACACACACACACACACACACACGCAATTTACAACAGTTAACATAAAACACTATACATGACACTAAAATACAACACAACACACTTCACATAACATGCACACATCTACAATATTTGTTCGTGTCACTGTGTTGTAATGGTTGCGCACACTTGCACCCCCCAGTTAATAACGCCCAGCCGGCCCTGATCAGATCCATCACCTTGTCATGGGTAAATAGGGCAGACTGGGGAAGGACAAGACGATTTTATGCTGCAGCATGTTGCTGAGTTTCCAAATCTGCTACAATAGTTTTCTTTTTACCTCATGTTTTAATGCATTTTTCGTTCCCGTGTACGGATCCATAACCGTGTTTTCCTTGTCAGATTTATTAATAAAGTCGTTCCGTTTCCTGAATGATGCGCTCCGACACACTGGTGACCTCCAACCTGCGATTAACACTCGTCTTCTTCGGGAAGCGGGCCTTATTTGGATCTACCTCATGAACGAGGGCAGCAGCGGGGAGAGAGAGAGACGCGTAAAGTTCACATCGGAGTTTTATTATCACCTTAACAGAAGCCATGACCCAGCTGATTAATGGAAATGTAAAAAGGCCTCTGTTCACAAAGACTCCAAGAGAATGCCCTTGATCCTGTTTGTTTTGCTGTAATTATATTTCCGAGACAAAGTTATTATATATGGCTCACCAGTCTGTGAAATAATGAGCACTTTTCTGGAGCAGCAGAGCTACAAAGGAGCCTCATCGAGCAAAGAGGTGAAATGAGAAATGTGTTTCCAGCTTGGAGACGCAGGAGTTTTCAGGGCGGGGCAGAGCAGATACTGTCAGGCCGTCCTCTGGAGGGCGGGGCAGAGCAGATACTGTCAGGCCATCCTCTGGAGGGTGGGGCAGAGCAGATACTGTCAGGCCGTCCTCTGGATCGCCCCGCGCTTGCTGTCAATGCAGATCCCCCTATTCACTAGGGGCACACAACTAAATCCTTTAAATGTTATGTTTCCTGCTCTGCGTTTCTTAGCTTTTCTCAGTCTCCAGTTTTTGATTTCTTACTCCCTGTGTCATTTTTACCCCTGTCGATGCAGAAAAGGGAAGAGCGGTGTCCTGAAAAGTACATGTCTTTGTGTGTATCTGCTCGGAGCGGGGGCTATTCCCTTAGCTTTTCCCAAAGCAATATTGGGGATGGATGAATGGATGGATGGATGGATGGGTGTTTATCAGTAATGCACTCAAACCTTATCCATCCATTTAAGCACATTTTCAAATATTATTCGACTGTTTGAAGATGATGATGATGGTACCAGTTGCTAACAGGTTCCATTCCGTCTCCCCATTTTTTTGTGACAAGACTCTCCGTCCATAGCACACATTCGCCAGATTGTTGATCAATATTCAATTGACTTTAATTATAAAATGCTTTAAAATTTGATCTAGGCTTTTATCACTGAATTATCGGTCCGGTTATGTATTTCTGTTATTTTTGATTCTAATTACTCCTTGTTTTTAGGGCCCCTGTATCCTTATTGTCCTGCAAAATATGTTTGGTAAGATAATAATTACGAGGGTAATACTCAGTGATACCCTTTGTAATTGCCTGTAAAAAAAAAAGAAAACAAATTAACACGGGTTTATTAAATGGTAATGAAGACTGCCCCGATAACGTTTTAATTCCATGGCGAGCGCACCTTGAGTGGCTAGGTTTTGGAAAACGACGGCAGCTCAAAGGCTCATTATAGGCAGAAGTGTGGTAAATAATGGGGTGGATGCGGGATGCCGGAGGGGTGGGACTGGTGAAAATAGGGGCCGGGGATGTTTCATTTTCATACCCAGCGTGTTGCCAGGACGCTTACGCGCGCATGTGTGTCGCGACAGCGCGCCTCTGGAGAGCGTGCACTTACTCGCGATGCGTGTTAATTCCTCACCGGAAGACGAGCGCTGGGAATGTGGGAGACCGGGATGAAGCCGTCCGGGTTTGGACCGGGTGAACGGAATGATGATGATAACGGTGATGAGGTTTGCAGGTGTGACCAAAACTTGAACTGCATTCTCCGAAGTGTCTGGCAGCTGTAGCATCCTGGGATTGTGTAAGATGACGCCGACACCCATCACCCTCCAGCACCCCCCTCCTCTGACTGGATCTTGTGTCCCCCTGACCGCCCCCCCTGCCAGCCCCAGGCTCGTCGGTGCGAATCATTTCTCCGGTCAACCGGTGTCAACACATCACTCGCCGTTAATCGGGTCGAGTCAAGGGCACCGGGCCTAGACGAAGCTCTCGCGACTGCTGGGCGTCAGGGTAAAGCCGGGCCTTGCTGCCGCAGGAGCCGGGCCTTGCTAGGGCAGCGCCGGAACCTGTGACGTTTAGGAGGAAAACCCAGCGCATCCTCTTATCGCCTGCCCTATCACACCGGGAGCTGCTCGCTCACGTAAGGCATTTAATTTTCGGACCAGGCCTCTTTGAAATTTGCCTCTTTAAATTGCCCCTTTGAGTGGCTGCAATCATCACGAGGTTCTCTGATTCTGGAAAGAACGAGGCATAAAGGATAAAAGATAAGGGGGAAAAAAAAGAGTCACTTCTTCGGTTTATTGCTTAACCGGTGTAAAGCGCGTCGCGGTTTAGTGTGGAGCAAAGGTTTGACTTTGTCAGTGGGAGGCCGTCTGAACAATGGGTCATGCTGAGATAGCATGTGGAAAATGACTTTAATGCTCCATACAAAATGGGTTATTGCTTTGGTCAATAGGCTGAGGAGAAGCCTGTTTTTCTGGCCGGCGCTGAGGCTGGAGCCGTCAGCGCATACCGGTAATAGTATGTAGCCGACACACTTCCGTCGTTCTGTCATTTTTATTTTTATTTTCATCATGGGTGACTTTCTGTGCAATTCCTGCGGAGGGTGCATACAAATCACGTAAATCTTCCATGCAAAAATGAACTAAATTAAATTAATTTAAACAGCATCTAGGAAACGTATTACACGACCTATTTTTTGCTCTTTGATGGGGGAACAGAAGAGTTGACAAAAAATAACACAGGTGGTATAAAACGCAAGGGCTGCACTTTATATTCTGCTGTGAAGTCCACAGCGCCATGACTCAGTCTCATTTCACAATCGATTTAGTGTTTTTTTCTCCCTAAATTTTTTTCTTGGAAAATTATCTTGCTTTGTGATTTTAGCTGTCAGATGTTTCGCCAAAATGTAACAACGCTTGCGGATGTCAGAGAACACAAAAGGGAGCTGGTTTCTGGCATTGTAGATATTTATATGTTTTATTTGTTCTAAGGTGTACTGCTATACTGAACGTCTGAGGTACTGCCTGTGTTAATCTTCGATAGGAACCACCCCCTGTTGTGTGGTAAATGTAAACGCACGCATCTTCCAATTATCCAAGCAAATGTCCTGTTTCCGAGGCTGTAACCCTTTTATAACCTTGTCGTCATTACCATCCGCTTCAAACGCTCATATTTAAACTTCTTTGCCCCCTGTGCCTGATCTGTGAAAACTGGCTTACGTTGCAGTCACCAGATTTCTACTTGGCTTCACGGGGTGTTAATTTTCATTAGCTGTACCACGGCAGACATCTCACACGGGGAAAGGTTTAGCTTTTTAAGGCTGGGGATGTGTGGGATATTATCAGAACAAATCATTT
Organism: Mormyrus lacerda; assembly: GCA_015163995.2. Taxonomy (NCBI): domain Eukaryota; kingdom Metazoa; phylum Chordata; class Actinopteri; order Osteoglossiformes; family Mormyridae; genus Mormyrus; species Mormyrus lacerda. Next base: position 28,925,275 of record JAABNX020000130.1, read on the forward strand.
ATGAGCGGTGTTAAGGTAGTGGGCTTTGTGCTGTAAGTGCCTGCGCTAAGCTACAGGATTCTGGTGGGTTTCAGGAGAATGAAAGAGCATTATGGTGAAAGGGTGGATACAGTCAAACTTGGAGATAATGGACAGAAAGGTGTAAGAGTGACACCCAAATGCACTTCTGTTCAGGTTTGGAGAAGCAAACTGAACCATCTGATATGACGAAGCTGTCAAACTATTAATTACCCCACTTGTCCATCCATCCACTCACTAGAGGGAGAAAGTACAGGTCCAGAAAGTACCAAGGTTTTGTTTCAACCAACCAGTACTCTGTGATCGTGACACTTTTTACTCACCCTTTGGGTTGAACTTTCTGGATCTGAACTTTCCATCACTACCATTTACCCACACGTATTCAAACTGCTTATCAACACCAAGGGCCTGTTTTATGAAACGGGATTTCTTGCTTAGCTGGATAACTTTTCAGATTTAAGGTAGTCTGCTCTAAATGTAAGTGAAAGAAGAGAAAGTCCTTTCAGCCCATACTACCTTAAAGCCAACAAGTTATCCGGCTAAACAAGAAATCCTGCTTCCCTACTGCTGTCTCACTAGACGTGTATGGGGGGTGGGGGAAGATTCTGTATCTCCATAAATGTTATAACTGGCCAGAGCTGGGGGTGTGGGATTTTTAACATCTCATAAACTGTTGGCGTCCCCATAAAACACTTACTGTATATGCGCCAAACCACAAACGCTTGTACCGCTGCCCTGTGCGCCCTTTGCCGTCTTGTCAGGAGACCAGAAGCCGGCTGTGATCGACCGCCGCCCCCCTCCCCCACCCAACCCCGTCCCCCTGACAACAAATAGCCCGGACCTGTCCGGCGGCCCGTCATCAAAGGGGGCGAGAGCGGGGATTAGTCACAACACGATCGACAGCCTCGGCTTGACGGCCAGGTGTGACGCATTTACTGGATGGGTGTTGCGGCGTCCCAGTGGCGCTCCTGAGTGCCACCTCCATCTGAGCGACTTATTCTTAGAGAATAATGATCAATCCATCCATCTTCCAGCCACTTATCTAGTGCAAAAACACAGGAGGGGGGGGGGGCCGACTGAGAACAACAACAAAAACAAAACAAACAACAACAACAACAATAATAATAATAATAATAATAATAATAATATGGATTCAATGGGAACCATCTAAGAATTTCCAGTCATCACTGTAGGCTAAGATTAATGCATCGGTCACTGGTCTTCACACCCGACTGGTAGGAATTTCCTTTGGTGACCCAAGCTTGTGTCAGTCTCAGCCATTAATCCACAGCATGTCAGACCGAGGCCCCCCCCCGGACACCGTCCCACCATGTCAGCGCTCTTGAAGCAAAAATCCTTAGTGCCTACCCCCCACCCCAGGTGAGAGATGTGCATGTATGAATACAAATTTTTCGCTTGGTTCGACGACATCTCCTGAAGCCTCGTTTCACTCTTTTATTTCGCCAGTGAGTAATGACTCCATTTTTCTGCTGACAGCCAGTGTGAAAACAGCCAGATTCTATGCAGATGGAAATATTTTTGGTGCCTGCTTTAAATCATAATTAGAGAGCTGCTGATTCGCGGCCGTCACGCAGCCTGACGGCGGACCGGCCCACACATGGGCTCACCAGCCGCCTCTGCTCGCATCCCTGTCTTTGACCTACCACGTCCGCAACCCCCCTTTCTGTCGTTAAATAAAATTGTTGCTAGAATCACAGGAGAAAATATTTTTTTAAAAAAAGCTTCCAACGACGAAAGCAATAAATAAACCTAACGTTAAACTCATAGGAATTGACTGCAAGTTCAGATCAAAATAAAAGTGTTTAGATCGGGTATGAAAATTGGCGTCTAAACTCAACAAGCTCAAAGATGATCAGAATAAACACATTATTTGTCTTTGTTGGACAAGACAAAGGATGGACAAGACAAAAGCAAATACATATTCCTTCATCTTATTGTGTTATTTTAGCGTTACATTCAGCTGCCAAGATTGTATATATTTGTAACGATTTCGTTACATGTGTTACCAGAGTACCCAGCCCAATACAAATGGTGAACTTAAAAAAAAAAACGACCCAGACCAATACTCCATGTGTTCCCGCAGGTCTGGACAAGTTCAGCTCTGACATCTAAATAAAGGGAATTTTCATCCTTGAAGTTAATTTGTAGTTTGTGGCTATTCCGTGCTCCAGCTGCCAAAGCAGTTGTTTGGAGCAGTTCTTCAGACCCTCCCTTAATCGTGTAACACACAGAGGCTTTTATTCTTAGTAATTAACACGTTATGTCCACGCATGTGACCTCTAGCAGGATTCCACTGACATTCTTTCAGTTTTGTGCTCTGGAGTGTCCCCAGTTGGCAGCTTTGCGTTGCTCCAGTTGCGAGCGTCTGGTAAGCGAATGAAATGTTGAAAAAAAAAATGCTGTTGACATGGAGACGGAAGGCCGATGACAGTGAGTTGGCGGAGAGACAGCCAGGCGCATTACATCACCGTGACCCGAGTAGGCTGGGCCTGGACCCGCCAAGGTGTTACGGCTCGGATCCGCAGGATCGGGTGTCTTTGGCGGCCGTAACCCATCCACGTCCTCCCAGGTCGAGCTTCCTGCTGGCTCATAAAAGCTGTTTAACATCAAGAAACCTGCAGGCTCAGATTACACGGCGCTGATCCATGTTTCAGATGTGCTCCATCCAACGTGGTCAAAGGTAAATAAGACTGAAAAAAGGTGAAAAAAATACTGAAATGTGCCTTTATTGAAGATAATGGCTCTCCCTACATTTCGCAGGTTTTACAGAGTAATTCATTTGTATGACTGAACGCATCGTGGGTAAGAAAAGAGTCCAAACTTTTGACTAGTAGGTTACGTTCTGAGCAAAGGCAGACAAACTGAAATGGTCTGTGCACCACAGTGGCCCAGTTCATATCACTTCAGTCCCCCATGAGGGCAGGATCTGTTCCCAGGGCTCTTTGCGTGTGACATTTGCACCTGCATTGCCCACAGTCCAGTTGACTTGTAGTTTAGGGTGAATTTTTGTCTGTAATTCACCCTGAATGCATGCAGTGATACATAAAATAGCTGAAATAAATTAACAAATCAGCATGTGCTTTATGAAAGGGATTAAAGCTGAGACTCACAGTTAGCCTCATATTTTGAGTATAATAATGAACCAAAGGAATGGATACATTGAGTGTCTTTATGGAAGTCTTCAGAACTGACTTATGTTTGCTTGATGGGCTCCTCTTGGCTTGATGTCTCAGATAATTTGCACTAGGTTAAGCGAGCGTCTCGGAATACGGCATCACCAGCCTCTACAAAAATGATGACGGAGAGGTTTCCAGGCGAGACACACATGGACTGTCACCGAAAAGGCCCGATTTTACTGTAATTGCAGCTCTTCAGGTCTTAACAGAGCCTCGGGTGAGTGTCTCTGGGATCGCAGCTGGAGTGGCTGGAAGGAGAAGCTGAGGGCCAACCAAAATTCCCCCTGAGTTTCCTCGCACCAGCAAGGGCTTTGCATGCTACACATGTTTGGAGCTGCGACAGCAAAAAGTTTAGAATGAGGCTGTGCAAAGCATCTCCCAGATAACTAATATTTAGCTATTTCTATGAGTATTAATATATTTAAAGAGGTATTAATGTTTTTTAGGATTACAGACCTGCTGGACATCAGCACATCACGACTGGGGTCTAGGAAGTAGGTCAGACTCTCAACTGACATCTGCTGCAGTGTTACTGTCCACATCCCCAAGCGGGGGGGGGGGGGTGTAAGTACCTGGAGA
>JAABNX020000130.1:28929143-28953876 GCA_015163995.2 Mormyrus lacerda
AGAATTTTAGGTTCCTGTTGAAGTGGAGAGGTATCCGCACATATATCGTTTAACGCAGAAGTCATTTAAAATGTTGTCCCCCCTTGACCTTAAGCTACAATCGATTTCAAAAACAAACCCTGTAATGTTTGTGTTTCACGTTCTGGATCAGCAGAGTGCAGATTCTAGGTCATGTGACTTCTGACACGCCCAGTGGGGCTGGAATGTCTGCATTCACACCACCAAAAATCAAGCTTTCAGAATCCCAGCACGAGATGGACGCCTCTACTCAGATGAAAGAGGAGAATCAGAAGAGCACACAGGTGTCCGGTACCAAAAATAGTCTAGTCTCCAACATCAAATCTTTCCTATAATATAATTTAAACAAGCTTTTCTCAGATGCTTCCTCTCTCTTTTTTATATCAAGTTCATTGCCCAGTCTCTCACTTTCAGGGTCTGGAGGCTGCGCATTAGGCTGCAATCCGGTACCATCCTCGTGTCCCTTAATTTTCCGTTCCGCTTTTTCACTTTGAGAGCATTTGCCTGTTCAGATGTTTGATTCCACACTACATTTCAAGCTGCTCGTGCAACAAGTACACTTCTCTCGCTCTCTCTGGTGCGTCGTATACAGATTCACAAATAATGAAAGAATGAGCTGAAACAAAAAACATTAAGTGCTACAGATGAAATACAAATGTAATAATGCAGTAAAAGTTCGAGGTAAATAAAGATGGTAGATGACAATCTTATCATTAAAAGAAATCTCTGCATGTCTATATGATGATATTGTATTAAATCGTAACTGTATTATTTCTAATTACATAATATCTCCGAATTACAATCACGATTTGGATTGAAGCCAGTAATTTCCCCTGCAGCTGCCTGGGGGTGATGTGTGATACTCTGCTACATTGTAACAGTTGCTCTTCTGATCAGCTACATGCCACTTAGGACTTCTGAGCTTGTGGAGAACATTGGCAGGCTAGCAGGCAGACGGCATGTGAAGCAGGTAGCGGCGTCAGGGTAAAGAAGGCGGTTGAAGGCGCGGCCTTGACGGCATGCCGAGAGGTGGAAACTCCATGCAGGGGTGTCGTACAGTCAGGATGATTCCAAGGGCCCCCGAGTGACAGGCCCAAAAGAATCTGGAACTTAATTGGATTGGTCTGGGTTGGGGGCCGAGGATGATACACTGTTGAGGGGCCCCAAAATCTCTAGCGATGACCCTGTGACACCCAGATTCTCCGCTCTCATGCATCACCTGAGCAGAGAAACGGGAAAATCCACCAGCCTTAGAGGCGTCACGCACACTCTTGCCTGAAAAGGGGGGTGTCTGTGTCTGTGTGCCCGGAAAGAGGAGTGTCACCCCGCTAGATTGTGCTGCAGTTAAGTTAAAACACAAAGACAGAGAATGTAGCGAAAGCAAAGAGCCCTGACCGTGTACTGAATGGGTGTTTTTGTTGGAATTCCATACAGGATATAATATAATGGGTGTGATTAATGTAACAGATGGATAAGACACAGACGGTCTCTGGACCGCCGTACACCCGCATAGGACAAGCAGCTATAGAAAATGGATGGATGATGGTTGGATGTCTGTCTGTCTGTTCTGTCTGTCTATGATGTAAGACCCAAATATTTGTATAATGTTACACGTTCGCAGAAATAAACCATGCAAACAAGAGAGACCCTAACTGATCAGGAAACACTAGCTCAATGCCAAAAAATCTATTGTGCAGTATAGCAGTTTTAAGTTGATGAAGAAAACGCAAAGTTCAATTATTTAGCATTATTAAACTACAGTAGTAAAACCGCATGCAGTACATTACATTACGCGGTGCCCTTTATATTCAGAGAACACTACAAAATAGTTTTAATAATAGAATACAAACAATGCCTTCGTCTTATCCTGCACGGTATGCAAATGAAAACTTAAATTCCTTGAATAACATTAAATAATTACTTTCCCTCTCTTTTGAACGATAACATATTAAAGCGTTTGTGACATTTTTGACATCAACCGTCCAAACAGTAAGACCACTTTTAGGAACTATTTATTATATATATATAAAATTATTAAAGGTGGTTTTTATTTATTCATGCATCCCACAAAGACATAAGAACAAGTTATTCATCTTGTCTGATTGTTTTTCCCATTGATTCTTTACTACGAGAAGCATTTGATGAAAGATATGTGGGTCTCTCTTGGGTGAGAGGCGAGATCACTGCGACTGTCTTTAATACCACCGTTAACCAGCAGGTTGCCCTAACGACCAGGGCCAGAAGAGGGCGCTGGTGGACAATCCTTCTTTTACAGTCTCCCGAAAAGGGGGAAAAAAACGAAACAATTAAAAATCACATTTAAGTGCAGCGCTACAGCCGTTCATATTTATGCTTTTCGCTCACTAAGTACGTTGCATTGCTAAGTCAGTGATAGTAATTTCAGTGCCTAACTATTTGATATGATTTTAATTGACTCCCTCATACATTTTTTGTAAATCCATCTTTTAAAATAATTTTTAAATGATTGAAACAACGATAGCTGGCATATTAGTAATTGAGCTGATGTAAGTGCCTTCCCTGTTTCTCTTGCAGATCCTTCAGACGTCAAGGCGCCCGAATCTAAAGCAGCGTGATAAAGCCTTTCTCTGTCTGCGTCTCTCTGATGGGTCCCAGGAAGAAGGCCAGCTGTGAAGTAACAGTGAATGTGTTGTGACTCTGTCCTGTGTGACAGTAACATATGTTTCTCCAGCCCTTAGAGTACGGAGCGTACAGTTTTGATGCCTGACGCGGTTCTCTTGTCGCGGTAATGCGCTTACGGTAGAATAACGATGCTGTTTTTCCCTGTGCACGTCTCTCTGTGGATTCACAGAAGTTGTTCTACAAAGAACTGGCTTTTTTTTTTTTTTGCTTTCACTTTCTAAACGTTTCAACGTTGTCCCACCTAAGGCCAATGATAATCAGTTTTAACATTAGAGTAATTAAATACATAAAAAAATAAACTACTGTAATATACAGTACAGAATATCTTTTTCATTTAAGGTTTTTAAACTACGTTACCAATGCTTTAAAAAACACTGTGATATTTTAAGCATATTTTTTTTTCACAAAGGCATGAGATTTATTGATATTTTCTTGACTATTTTTTACAAAAATATTTCACACATAATTTAGCGTGTGTTTCTTATAAAAATAAATACCACAATTCTGTTGAATTTTTCTGTGGAATTTGGTTTTATGCATTCCAGCACAGCCTCAGAATTCACTTTGGGTATTTTTTGCATATGGTTTGGTGCTTAATATTGACTTGTGATATAGAAAATGCATTTCATAGTTTTGTGATACTGGACACGTAAAACCCATTAAATACTTCATGTAATTTATTCGCTGCATTAACTCCTGGCATCCAAGAATTCTGAAAAGTTAAAAGTAAACCTTCCTCTCACTTTTCAATACAAACTGCATTTTTATGGAGAGATAATAGAAGCACAGTGCTGGGTCATAAACAGGGCCGTAGGAGTATGTTAGGCTGCCACTCGGAACACTCCGCTGCCACCTCGTTCAGGGGCTTGTGCCGTCCTTGGACTGGCCTTGCTAACATTTCTGCTGAAGGATACGAGGCTGAGGAGCCAATTATTTGCTGAGGGAAGAGCAGGGTCACCGCGGAAACAGAGGAACACTTCTTTGAGGAGAGGGTGCCCTGAAGATGACTACCTTTCTGAGATCTTCTTCTTTCCCTTTTCTTAATTACGAGTTTCCGCAAAACTTTTCGCCAACTTTCACAAAACAGTAAATAAAGAAACGTATACTTGAAGTTTAATTCACTGCTTGGTCGCTTAAACAGGGGTTTTCACCATTTTGGGATTGTTAGACATTTTACATCCATCTGCCTTATAACTGCTTATCCAGGTCAGGTGCTGGATATTGTGATTACCTTCAGGTTATATGCAGAATATATTTATTTGACCTGAACCTTTCGGCATCTTTCTAGAATGTACCGTGATGCCAAGTGGATAAGGCCAAGGACTGAGACACAAGATCATGCATGGAGAGATTTCAGTTGTATTACTATTGTGCAGTAACAGTTCCAAGTACAAGGCAATGAGGCAGATACACACCGGGTATAAACGCGGCTATCGATGGTGACACACTCGGCGCAAAGAACACATTAAAAACACAACAGGAAATTGAACTAGCTACGAATCGACTCGTACTACTTAACTACTAAATTAGGGGAACGACACAAAGCATATAAAAACAGACAATAAATAACAAACTTCACCAGACGCGAACTTGATACGCAAATTAAACACGACGCCAAGGCTGACGTGACCATCCTGAACTGCAGCCATCAGCAGACGTTACACAGCCCTCCCTCCTAGCACTGACTCCCCTGGTGACCCACAGACCACCTGACAGCCCCAACATTCCGGTTCCTAGCCCACTTCAAATTCATGCTGCTGCTCGGGTGGTGTGTCCCTGGCAGAAATGTGGGAACTATTGTCTCCTTGGGATACTGTGGTGTTGACTATTAGCCCTACGGGTTATATGGTGGTAAATGTTTCCCGTGCAAAAAAATTACCTCCGACGGCTCATCCACCACAATGCGCGACCACACCCAACAGTTCATAAGTTTTGGAAGGAAGCTGTGATCTGAAGAGGGGGCAAAGTGTGTCATAGGCCTGATCAGATGAGCCCTACTGCTGCCAAGGTGCTCCCCAGCGAGGACGTGGGCTGCCTCCAGACGTTGCCACAGCTCCCGCAGGTACTTTGGTCCGGGTTCACCACTGATGTCTGGCTCTGGTGCTGCCCCAAATGCCAGGTCCACCGGGGGGGACACAGTTCCCGCCCGAACATGAGCGTGGCCGTCGTGAACCTGGTGGACTCCTGCCTGGTGGAGCGGCACGCCCAGAGCATTAGTGGCAGATGGCGGTCCCGGTCCCGCTGGTGCCGGGCAGGGAGGGTGGCCAACTGCGTGGTGAGTGTCCGGTTGAACTGCTCCACCAACCCGCCGCTCTGTGGGTGCAGTGAGGTTGTTTGAGTCTTTCAAAGTGACTGGAGAAAGCCACAGGGATCATCAGCAGGAGCCTTCTGGGTGATGTGGGCTTCACAACAGTGTGTGTGGAGCTTGATATCCTACCAGAATCCAGCTCAATCGAACCACTGGCACTAGTGGCATGGGGTGGGGGGGGGTGACTCAGAAGTGACCCACTGAAGCAAGCCCATGGACACCCCATAACACCCTTTTCTGTAGGCCCAGGTTAGCAGCAGTGCCACAGCACTTGTTCACGGACTGGCTCCTCACACTGTGAGTACAACAGGCGAAAAGACAGTCTGTTTCATTAGGAGCAATAAGCCTATGGGCAACACCAGTCAACCACTCAGGCTTCTATCTCTGGAGGAACCCGGACCACAACAATGCCAGCTTGGGCTCTGTTTCCGGGCCTCTAGCTTTGCCCGGCTAATCTCATGGAGTTCCCCAGCCACCACTGTCCTCATCCTTGCTGTTACTCGGCTGCACTGAATGGGTAGTTGCCATTTTCGTTGGAGGAGAATATTACCTCAGCCTGTTCAGCTTCAGCCAGCATCTCTCCACGGCTGATGCAGCCAGCCAGTTGACGCTCTGATGCAGTCACTCGATTGTGAGATGCTCCAAGAAGGCTTGAATAGCATGATCTTCCTTGGACAGTCTGTGGATAGCTGGGGCAGCTCTCCTAAGCCAAGAAACATAGCTCAGTGAGCAGGACCTTTAACTTCTCCCTGTTTCGTCAGTGCTGGCTTGCGAGGACTTGCCAGAAGGGCTGGGCTGGTCGCTGCTGCCCAAATCTTTGCCGCAGTGCCATCTGCAGGACTGCAGATTGACTACGCACCTAAGGTGGGCCATCGGAGCCTTTCCCTTTACCGCGAGACCCAGATGCACTGCCGTGTCCAGTTGCACCTCTAACAACCCCCACGGTATGTAGCCGCTGTATTTTGGCAGACAAAGCAGCGCTAGCAGTGGAGGCAGCAGTGGTCTGGGAAGGGGGAGCATCCGTCCTCAGCCCATGCTTTGGCGCAATCTTCGAGCAATGGAAGGGTTCCTGATCTCTCTGCTGCAGCCGTGCTGTAGTCAAGGAGTAGGTGGCCGCACTCAGTAGGCGCCTGAACCACCGCGCTTGGCAACTGACCAAAGCAACGCTCTCTCAGTGCCGCGATGTAGAGCTGCTTTTTAACCGACGACGAGTGCTTTAGAGATTTATGTGCTCTTCCTCTTTAGAGCAGCTCAAACCCCGTCACCTCTTGTAGGAACTCATCGATATCAGTAATCGCTTCCCGTTTCGGGTTGGTGACTGTATGTACACCTAGCTAGTGCCAAGCAGGACCCCCTTTTACCTCTAGAACTGCTTTAAGGGTAGATGGGTTGTGCTTTCGGAGCAACCTCTCTGCACACCATTTTACCAAGCAGTTATGTTTGGCCTTGTGACTTTCCTGTTAGCTGTGACGAGTCTGTCCGTTCTCCCCTGACCTCTCTACTTAGAAGGTGTTTTTGTCCACAGATCTGCCACCAACTCCATGCTTTTTTTTTTTTTGGTTATTGCACCATTGTCCATAAACTCTACACACCATAGTGTGTAAAAATCCCAGAAGCTATAGGCTGTTTCCGAGATGCTGGAATCACATCTGGCACCAGTAAATCACACCATGTTTAAAACTGTTTGTATTCTGCATCTTCACCATCCTAATGTGAATGGGCCCCTTGACCCCGCCTGTGTCCTGGATGCAGCCATATGATTGGCTGTTCGAAGGAGGAGGCTGTTCCCATCAATGCAGGTACCTAATAAACTGGTTTCTGCGTGTATATTGCATGCTTCCGGATTGTGAGAATTGCATCTGCCTGTTATTGTCTTTCATGGCGTTTCAAATGCCGTTTTATGGGAATAGCTGAAAACGAAGGCCAAGCGGCCGTGGTTTCTTGTGAAGAACTTGGATCGATATGGACTGTTGTCTAAATTCTCACACGAGTAAATTTTCTGTCTTTTCTGAACCCATTTGAAAAGGGTCAATTCAGTGCTAGGAGAAGAAGTACCTTTTGTGTTAAATAAACAAATAAATAATATCCGTATGATATACAAAGCATACAGTATTATGCTGCCATTCCTCCAGTCCTGCAAGGTTATCCTTACTTTTACTTCTCAAAGCTACTTTCTTATTTCTCAGGAGGAAAACTGGATATCTAATTTGTTACTTGGAATGTTTTTATTATCTGTCTCAAGTCTCCTAAAAATTCTACTGGGACAATAAGTAGCATTAAAGAAACTCAAAAGGCATTCAAAAATGAGATATCAGTAAATCAAGCAAGACTCAGAGATATGATAAATTTAAGTCAGAAGAAGTGACTGAGATCTTTTCATCCTTCGATTTAACCATGTCCAGAGATTCCTGGAACGGAAAGAAAGATTTCTCCAAGATCCTGAAGAGATCTATATTTTAGATCCAGGTGAGATGTCTCATGAGAAACATCGGGGAAAATCAACTTTCATGTTTCTGCCAAAGTGAGCATTTTTTTTTTCAGTAACAGAAAAACCACACATCTCTGTACAATTCTTCATTTATCTATCTATGTAGCCATACCAATAAGGGTTTACTTCACTGACTTAAAATGCAGAATTATCTTTGTTTCTGCAGGACAAAACCAAAACTGTTGCATAACCTCTGAGGGCTAAAGTCTCTGTTAATTTTTTACAGTGAATCCAACCTGGGAAACAGAATTACTTGGTGCCAATTAATGCAGGAGACTACAAAAATCTAGGTCTTGTACCTTTACTTGTAATTTGAAAATGTTTTCACACTTTAAAGCAGATTTTTTCCTAATTTAATATTACTGTCACTGAAAACGCTTAGGATATTTTTAAAGGCTAAATGAATAGGAAATTCTGCCTACCAACATTCGGCATCAAGCAAAATCAACAGAATAATGTGCCAGATAAGTTTTATTAAAAAGAATAATTTTGAAAAATTCTTCTTTTGGGTGGCATGCCGGTGCAGTGTGTGGCACGTTTGTCTCACGCCAGGGCAAGGGATTGAAATCATACTCTTTGTGTGGAAAATTGGCTTGATTTCCATGCATAATGCCGGTTTGTTCCTGTAGTCCAAAGGCATGCTGTTCGGTGAAATTGTGTCTCTGAGACGTCCATAGTGTGACTGTGTGCCCTGGGATGGACTAGCATGCCGTCCAGGGTGTCCCCCTGCCTTCAGATTGGCTCTTGACCCCCCATATGGGAAAAACTGCTTTTTTTTTTGGTGGGGGGGGGGGGGGCTGCCTTTTTGAATTTAATTTTGTGCTTTTGCATTTTTGGTGAGCTTCCCTCTCCTTGAATTTGAAACTCCTCAATGCCAGGCAATTTTATTCAGGAAAGCACTGCACGATGTACATGCTGTTTGTTATGCTGACTGAAAAAATTTGTAATTTCCTCTCTTCGCCTTGAAACATTTCTGTGCACAAAAAGGGTATTTTGCAATTCCAGCAGATAGGAATGTAAGTTAACTGTGAAAATTGCAATCAGCACAGATCTCCACTTTGTAGTCTTATTAGCAGGGATGTGCAATTGAAAAACAGCACATCCTCATGAGAACTTAGTTATTTTACATGGCGTCACAAGAGCGGCTACGGCAGAATGTGTTTGTCTGGGACACTGAAACAGCAAAATATAAGAATGAATGCTTAGTAATCTTGTTTTGAGTTTTTCTTGTCCTTCTTCATCACCCAATGCCAGCACTTACCAGGGATGATGGTACAGATATACAGCCATATGGGAATGTACACATTCATCCCCGCAATATCCGCTTAGCGGCGCGGTGGCTCTAAGCCTAACTCCCAAGGACATACGTGGGATGAGGAAGGCCAGCGAAGAGGGAAAAATAGTTATGCTTAAACTGAAGGGGGCGCTGTTTTGGGGGGGCGGGAGTAAATGAGAGTACCTGTGTGAATAGACAAAGAACATGCAAATTACTCGGATACAGGCTCACGCAGACTTTGAGCTTACTGCCCACAGCTGTAGAAAAACAATGACATGCAGCGAGGTTCAGCAGCTCTTCAGAAAAACACGAGGCCTTAATAACAATGTCAGAAGGCATTCTCCGGTGTACAGTAGCGCTGCCCTCCCGGTGCCTGGAAGCCAAGCTTTGCGCGTTTTTGCCAGCACATGGTGCGAACCAGGATCGTCTGGCAGATAGTGGGTGGCGAGAGAAGCCTGAGGCGTGAATCGCGGAGGGGGGAAGGGCTTTGCCCCTCACCAGCTGTCATTGCCCCCTCTCACCCCCACAGTCTTGCCTTCTACCGCCTCTGAACCGCTCCCGGTTCTATTCATGGTGCCTCTCTCTCTCTCTCTCCCTCTCTCTCTCTCTCTCTCTCTCACACTCTGAGTCACGGAGCTGGTTACCGGACAGGTTCACAGGTTTAAATCGGGAGAATGATCTGGAAGCTGTGTTTCGAAATAAGCATCGCCACTGCCGTTCTCCATCCTTTTGGCCAAGAGAGAGAGAGATAGAGAGAGAAAGAGAGAGAGAGAGAGAGAGATATGGGGAGGATGCAGCTGAAGGTGAGGGAAGCATTGCTGAGAATTATTTCTGTTGCCTTCATCTTGCTATTCCCAAATACACTTGTCAGAAAAGGTCAGGCTCATCTGACAGTTAAATATACCGGCAGTAACAGCAGCAAGATTTCACCGGAAAGGTTTTCTATCACGGGTTTCACAGTGATTAGCACAGTCGCCTCACACCGTTGGGGTTGGGGGTTCGAATCCCACCTCCGCTGCGTGTGTGCGTGCAGCGATTTCATGTTCTCCAGATCTAGTTTGGGTTTCCTTCATGTTATCTGCTTTCCTTCTGCAGTTAGGCTAGTGCTGTGTGACCATCCAAGGTGTGTCCCAGCATCCAGTGCTCTGCTACCCGGGAGTCTGAGCAGAATGAGAAGTGAGGAGATGGATGGATGGATGTGTGTGTGTTACCTGCAAATTAGTGGCATCCTATCGAGCTCCTGCTACTCCTGCCTACACAGCTGACAATAAAGACCCAAAAATACTAATATAAAAATAAATTAATGCTGAGATACTCCATACAAACTTGATCGTTATTAGCTCTATTATTTCTGCGGACACTTAATGATCGTGTCAGGTATGATTCAGTCATTCATATGGATGTTTTTCATTTGTGATCAAAAAGACAGTACAATTCCACAAATCAGGAATTACCTCTACCTGTGACATAATGTAATATTTCTCTCTGCCCCCTTGGCTTCTGTCTGGGTGTCTGCAGTCACATTTTACAGTAGGATGGTGTCTGGCTCAGTGCCCATGACTGGAAAGCTGCCAGTTCAAATACTGCGGTCTGGCCCCTAACTCCAAATTGCTCCAGTGAATGGGTGACCCTGGTCTCCGAGGGATATGTTGCTTTGGGTAAAAGCATCTGCTAAATGAATAAAATGTAAAATGCGTCACATGTGTTACCAAAACCCACACTAGGAGAATCTGTGATTAACCACACCTGCGGCCATCACTTAACCACTCTTGCACAATTCTTATATATCGGTAGAACCTCCGGTGGTGCCACACATCCAAAATTCCCTGTGGAATCTTGAGGAAGGATATGTAAGTCCATGGAGTACAGCTACAAGAAAAAAAAAGAAAACAAGAAATCATGGAAATCATCTGGCAACCGAGACATGAGTGCCGCAATGCATTTCGAGAAATTAATGGTAATTATTGAAAACCTGCGGAGAAGTGCGTTTGCAGAGAAAAAACCTCTGAATATCACGTGCTTCTATTTCCCACACATAATAAACGCACTGAAATAATTAAAAGCAATCATTAAAATGAGATAAAACAGATGTTCTCAAATTTTGGGTTTATTTATCCTAACACATCTCTCTGCCTAATTTGTAATAAAATTACCACAAATGAGTCATGAAATCATGTAAATGCGTTTGCACCTCGCCACATTTTCCGCGTCATTGTCATTCAAATATGTGGCAACATACGAGTACCTGTTCATTAACGTGTCAGAGCGATCCTAATGAGGCAGCCTGACAGAATGCAGCATAACGTTTCCACTTCACAAAAGCAGCTTCTCTACCGTCATTTGCGATATGATGTAGTAATTGTTTTTGGCTGTTAGTTGTTGCGGCGGTAGCAAACGTTCCAATTTTCTCATATTTTTGCCAAGATTCATACCTGCCTCAAACGCAATTGTAATTAATTATATATGTATATATTTTTCAATTCATAAATCAAACAATGCAATGCACGTAAGAAAACAAACAGAGCAGATCACATAATGCTAGAAGAAAAAAAATATTCTTGCAACTGTCTGAATGCCGAATCAGTCAGCCAGAGTCAACAATCAAGTTGAACAGTGGCACCCCCCCTCCCGGCCCCCCCTGTTTGTGCAGGAGCTCAGACAGCCGCGTCTGTCAGGGATGCGCGGATGTGTATGAGAGCCGCGGTGCATCCAGACGCTGCTGCCGCACTCCGCCAAACAGATAGAGAAATAGATCCTGGTCCTGTACTTTGCTTTAGCAATTAAATGATTAAATGAAACTGTGATCGGAAGAGAAGGACTTTTCTTTTTCAGATGCTACAAACAATGCCAGAACATCTTATAAAGATTAATATATAGAATCAATTTAAACGGTCATATGGGGACCCTGGTTTTCGTGATTTGTTTAGTATTTGGTAGTTAGTATTGTTTAGTGCTGGGGTCCTCAATCGTTTTTGCACCATGACCCGATTTTTTACCATGCCAGCTCAATCATGACCATGTATCAAGTATATGTTCAAATTAATTCTATGATCAAGCACGCAGTGCATGTAATTTATGCCAATCACATTTGGGTTGCGACCCACGAGTTGGGAATCACTGGTTTAGTGTTTACTATTGTTTTCATCAGTTATTTTGTCAGTTTAATGGAGTAGCTGGAGTATTTAGTAAGAATGCTTTTTTGGAACATGTACCTGACTTTATGAGCTTGGTACCCCAGGGTTAAAGCCGATCCGTTATTCATATAAAGATAGCAGTTGTCATTTTTAGGCCTTTCTGCTGACATGTTTCTTCTTGTCTGGCTTCTATTATGTGCCTGAAATCCATGGTTTAGTGTCAGCGTCAAAATGTAACTTTAATCTTTGTAAGTGTAGATTAAAGTTAAGACGATTTCTCTGTTTTAGTCTTCAAAATCACCCATAAATATGCAAAAATACAATGCTGTATGCTATTAGGAGGTTCTGTCAGATGAAATGAAAATACATAAAATTTCACTTAGAACATTTAAATATTACAAACCCAGTGGTCATTATTAGTCTTTCTCTAGAAGCGATAATTTTTGGCGTTTGATGAAACAAGCATTCAGCCATTGAATGATAGTGCCCAGAATTCATTGTGGAGCTTTGATGTACACAGAGTCTTGAGTTATGTGTGTGTGACGTACTTTAATAGTCAACAAGGTGAACCTAAAGAATGATGGAATACTTTTTGTCTACTTTGATTTCTATGGTTGCTTTATAGATTGCTATAACAGAATACCAGTTAGCATTGATATTTTCCTTTAAAAAAAAAAAAAACAACAAAAAAAAAATCCTTCCTGAAAATCTCCCAGAATGCTCAGCTGGATCTGAAACCCAAACCTCTGGGGGTCTGCGGTTTACATTGCTTATTTTTACAAAATGAAATTTTAGGAGAAATAACTCAGACAATAAAGTGACCCTGAGTAAAATATTAGAAATCCAGCCTTTCTCCCCAAAAAAACAAAACTTCCAGCTGTCAAAAGCAGGATTTTCCTACGACCAGTCCCAAGTCCCTTCACCCCTGAAATCACTTTCCTGGGCTGCACTGTAGCCTAGCAGCTAATAGGGTGATTTAGACTGTGCTTTGGTCTCTGCACCTTTGTCTGACAGCCGGCCGGGCTGAAATTATCCCGGCTAAACTCGTTTGCCTGAACCTGATGCTCGTTCGCAGACAAATCCATCATCTGTTTTTCTTTTCCTGACGGTAAAATATGACAGTGGGAACAATGTTGAGAGAACAATATACTGGTCTTTTAGTGGTTGAATTGGTTTCGCTTATGCACAGCTTCAACATCCAAAATCTAATTTTGATGATTCGGCAAAAAAAAAAGAAAAAAATTTGGCGACATCTGAGATAGAACTTGGGTACCAATTCCAGGCGCCAAACGTCCACGATCACAATGTTCGCCGGAAGCCGGGAGCGCTGGTCCTGCCGACGCTGCTTAATGACGGTGACAGCAGTAAGGAGAAATGGCCCTTTGCCTCTGATCCGTGCCATCATCCTGGCTCCATCTGCCACACGTATATCCAAGATCCAGTCAGGCTCCGAGGATAATCGAGGTGGTCGGCTGTGTCCCAGCAACCCGATGGATTTATGATGGTCCTGTCAGGAAAATGAGCCGAAATGACACAGTAGCTGACTTTAGCGGCGAATAACGTGATGGGCTTTACGGAGCCTCCGCGGCAGCTGCTGTCAGAGCAGGTAATAGGCTATAAAGAAGGCTGATGGCAATACCTGTCATTGCCTAATGGCTGATTTCACCGGAGAGCTTTTGTGGCCTTTTAACACGGAGATAATAGAAGCGGCCGCAAATTTTACGGCCTTCCCATCGCATCCATAATTTATCCTGAAAGCACTACCACAACAAGGACAACATCTATCTGCAGGGAGGAAATGAGGTAAGGGCCTAGACCCAGCTGCGGAAGTGGAGCGAGAGAGAGAGAGAGAGAGTGAGAGAGAGAGAGAGAAGGCAAGGGAGAATGGCCGGCACTGTTTATTCCGCAACATGACAGTATCTCATCAGCTCGAGAGCTGCATCTGATAGCTACCCTTATATAGAAAGATCCAAAACAGAGTCCCGAAGAACACGTGGTTGGGGGGGGGAGGGGGGGCTGGGGCGGTTCTGATTAAGTGGTTTCCCTCCAAAAGTCAAAGGACAGTTAATGCATGGAGCGGTGAATCTGTTTAAGGGCCAGGAGGTCCATCTGGGGCTCGCCCAGTGCCATGGAGACAAGCTGCCCGCTCGCCCAGGGACCGCGTGCTCTGCTAGCTCGGCGGATTAAGAGCGACGCCACTGATAAAAATGGCGTCCTTAGCAAGCCTAGCCTGCTAATTAAAAGGCCCTTGCTTCGATAATGTAGGGCATGAATATCCGATACGTCGCCGGCATTCAGCCGCCCGTTTGACATACAGCCTGCTTGACAGATTATGCTTGATTTCACTACTGGTTCTGTACATGTACAAATAACACATCCAGCCCCACAGAACATGTTATACATAAGCTTAGACCAATAAAAGTAGCTAAATATGTATAAACACAGCATATATATTATAAATAGACCACTATAACTTAAAACTGTTTTTTTTCTACTAATTCTTTTAAGTCTTTGGTTTCCCCATTTAATGTTTATTCCCTTATATGTTGAAATGTTATCTTATCTGTGGAAAATCTGCCAGTGGATTAACTAGTGACTGAAGATAATTAATCGTATTGCATGTAGTCTCTGTGTAATTAAGTATGGAGGCTTTGGTGTCACGCATGTACATTTATGAAAAGCTAACTGAGATGGAAAATTAAAAAAAAAAATCTTTGCTGGAATTAAAAGGTAATGAATATTCAGCTGATACAAAACCATGTGTCGTCTTTTCTGACTGGAATTTTTAATTACCAGGGTGTTTATGTTTTTTTACAGATCTGTGGTTCATGTATAGAGAGGGGCATTGTGTGTTGTTTATCATCAGACAATGTTATATGTTCATGCTTTTAAAAGAAATTATTATTTATTTTAAGGATAATTGTGATATTACAAGGATGTCAAACATCCTATATAGAAAAATGACACCACTTTGCACATATTTATTAT
The DNA here is from genome assembly GCA_015163995.2 of Mormyrus lacerda. NCBI lineage: Eukaryota > Metazoa > Chordata > Actinopteri > Osteoglossiformes > Mormyridae > Mormyrus > Mormyrus lacerda. The sequence continues at coordinate 28,944,017 of JAABNX020000130.1, forward strand.
GCAGTAAACATGATGCATTTGAAGGTAATTTTGAAATGATATTGAAGAGGCACCAGGGACTGAATGAAAGATATTTTTAAAATAGCTTTAATCTATCATAAGTGTAATTAAAAAAAAAAAATTGCCAATCTGTAGTTGCCAGGGAGAAATTAGGTGAAATCTTACAATGTATGTATTACAGTCATTCATGAGATATTTCAGAGCCAATGGCGAGAAAGCTGAGCTTTATTTGTTTGGCAAAAAAAAAATAAATCTATAAATGGGTTTTGTCTGGGCTGACACCAGAAATAAAACTTTGCTGTCAGGGTCATATTACGGAATAGCAGAATTCCTGGACATGCTATAGAGGGTGGATGAGGGGGAAAAGCCAAATTAATGAGTGAATCAGTGGGCTGTCATTGGGGGTGGCAGGCACTGAACAGTGTCCAAGTTCACGCTCACTGTCTGACAGGCCACATGTTAAAGTAAAAAAGCCAAAATGAGCTGGATTCCTCTTGAAAACAGATGCCGGTGCCCCTGTACAGTACCTGCATTCAACTGCTTTCCCCATTAATAAAGCACTTCTCTATTTAGAGTTAGATATAATAACTAAATATTGTGTGCAAAAGAAGGAATCTGGGAGTGACAGATGATTTCACAAATCTGCGATAGTGATAGTCTCAGGGTTATGTTTTACTTGAATGTTGTTGCATCTGGTATACAAACCGCTGCATTGCTAACAACCTGGGTGTCACCTCTCGCTGCTTCTGCTAACCCAGCTGCTCCCTCAGTGCCCTGACAGGATAAATATAAAACCCTGAGCCAGAGTGAGCTGTAAATGAGGAAGAACAATGAGGAAAGTAGTCATGTCCATTGTCATGTAGAATCTAGCTATGCGTTACTTACAAGACTAGTGTAAGGAGCCTGCAAATCTCTTTAAAAAACAAACCGGTAAACTTATTGTGACCTATAATTAGAGACGGATGCCTGCTATTCAGCATTATCTTTCGAGCATTGTTCTTTACCGGAGGACATGATGAATCTGTTTGTCTGCGTTTAATGCCCTCACTATGGCTGCAATTTCAAGACAAACAGCTAATTAGCACGCTACAATAAGCGATCAAGGGAATTTAACCATTGTGTAAAACATGGAAATGCAATTCGGGATTTTCCATTGCCTGGCATTAATAACTATATCCAGCTAGGATTGGACAGATTCAGAGTTGTGGAAAGACTGGATATAGGCAGGGGACACTGGAGACAAGATGGCCGCCATCAGTTCCCATGAAGAGCATGCTTTTAGAGAAAGATGACGGGTGCCTAGAGAAAAGCCACACAAATGTTTGCATGCAACGAGCTCGGGCCAAACTCAATCCCATAAACCTTGGCGGTGTGGGGCAGCTACGCTACTCAGTGAGTCTTCCCAGGTGTTACGCAACATGAACGGTCTTCAGAAGGCGTTTCTCCAGCTGGAATACAAGTGAGTAATGAAAATATCTGGTATGTTGATTACTGGGTGCTCCTGTCCAGCTCTGGTGCTGCTGGTAAGTCTGCGGTGGTCATGGGAACTGCTCTGTGGAAACGAAAGGAAATGAGGAGCAGAGAAGCAGGGGGAAGCGGAGCGAGAGTCGTGTGTATAAACTCCTTCCCCGTATTTGTTTACGCCCCGTTTTCGCTGAAGAAGAACGCTGGCGGTGAAACGAGTGACGTCTCCGTGTTCAACTGCGCTGTGCTGGTGTCCCATGCCATGCCCAGGAGGTCCCCAGGCTTCCCCGTCTCAAGCTGTTCCGACACCCACTGGGATGCCTCGCTTCCCGGCCACCGCACAGACAAAAAGAGTAGAGACAGACATGCTTCCAGAACCTTCTCTGATATTTAATGATCCTTGTATGCGAGAAGACCACAGACTGTTCCTTTCTGCCAAATACCGATCCCCTGCTCGATTGCTGTTTTATAGTGCATAGTACAGCGATATCAGATGGTGATATAAGAAACAGATTGCTTTTGCAGCCGAGCGGACAGAAGTGGAGACGACCTGAGTCCTCCAGGGCCAGAAGTCTGGGAGAATCGTGAAAGCAGAAAGGGCCCCCGTTCACATTGACTGGCAGCAGCTGTCAGGGTCACCTGTGAGGACGGAAGGTTTGTGAAGATGTAGACTGTTCAACACATCAGACTCAGTGACGGTGCTCAGTGATGTTCAAAACAAATACAGTAATACTTAGTGATCATAACAACTCGACGCCTCTAGAGTCTTATATGGCAGCGATCGGATCTAATCGCCTTGGAATGATCTCCCCCAAAACAGAGCTCAGTGCCTCCGTTACAGCTATGTTAGCATTAAACCTCCTCAATATGAACAGCAGATGTATGACAAACACCTGAAGAGCTTTTCAGTGTACCTGTTGAGAGAGACAGAGAGTGTGAGAGAGAGATATCCCAGTTGTATTCATCACTTGGTCATTTTCCATTATCACCATTGGAGGAAATCTTCATAAACACAGGGAGTGCACTCAAACTCACAATACCACAACCTTGGACATGGACCATACTATATGGTCATTTGTGCAGATAAAATAAACACAGGACATTGTTATCCTTTATAAAGATACATTTCCAATGGGCGTTGAAATACACAGCAAAAACACAGAACGTTTGCTTATTACATAGCTTGACGCGTCCTATCTCCCTTCCCATAATTCTCAGGAATATTATGGTGAAAGGTTAAAGGCTTTATAAATTAAGATTGCTCTACAGCCTTCTTTGTAAACATTATATTGCATTGCATCAGATATTGAGGATACAGGGTACTATCCATCACTTGTACATCCAGTCCGAGGTGCATGTGCTACAAAATATTATACTTCTGTTCTCTATCGTCAATTAGCTAGTGAGGGTTTCACTAACCCTGAGCCTACAATGAAAATCACCAGGAAGAGCAGCCACACTATCACTGCATGAATATCCTTCACCTGAATGGGACGCCTTTGAATTGCGGGAGTGACCTCATGCAAACATTGTGGGGGGAGCACGGACATTTCGCTCCCACACTGCTGAAGCTATACTGCAGTAATGTAAACAGCGTTAATAGCACATCAGTGAGGTAACCATAATAAGTATCTTGGTTCCCATACTAACTAGCAAAAAAGACCCTCGGTATGTAATATAAAGTAAACAGGATGCGATTGTCACAATAAATTGAATTATAGATTAAATCTGGGGGCTTTAAACAAACTTTACTTTGAGAAATGGATGTAGAATTCCATTGAACAGTGCTTGTAGCTCATCTCCATTCCCAAGTCGGCTTTCCAATTGGAAGCTCTTGTCAGTTTTGGCTGGGGGGGGGGGGTGCTGGCTTCAGAGAATATGACTATTTAAATTCTCATGTTCAGTTGCTGTTTGCTTCCATAGAAACGCTTAGACATCCTAAGATTATTCCTAGCTTTCCAGTAAACATTAATTAAAAAAAAAATCCTTTTTTTCCTGATGTATTGGTCATGAATACGAATCTTCCCGTAAACATCCGGCCAGTATATATAGCCCCAGGAAGCAATAACTTCTCTGGCAAATTATGTGGTTGTTTGCATAGCAAGCTAAGTAATCTACTTTCTATCAAAGATAAACGTTTTTTAAAACTTGCATTGTGCAGTAGTGGGAAAGAGGAAATCATCGCTCCCTACAGGTTTACATACCTTGTAACACTATTCTTCTTCAAACTGCACTGAGCAAACAGCTGCCAAGATTGCTGTCAAGTCTGGGGCTTTTACAACTGCAGGCTTCCAAAAAGTGTGGCCAGCCATTCCGCATTTTCACTGCCGCCCCACTAGTGAATTTTTAGCGGTGGCACTATATTTAAAACTTGCGATTTTTTTTCTTTCTCATCCGGTGCTGTTCATCCGAGGACTGAGATGAGGGAAAAAATAAACACAACCGAGTCCCATCCAAAAAAAAAAATTCCTGGAGTTTAAAGGCTGATGCTCAAATCTTTTCACATGATTTCCCCCCCCCCCCGTCTTCTTCCCATGGAGTGATGAAGCATTAACATCATTTGGCTTTACTACAAAAAGATACCAGACACTGCTATGCTCTGGGAACAGCATGAATATCCTGACGGTTTTCCTGAGTTTGCCCTGTAAGGGATGTAATGCGATGTAGGACTGAGGGAGTTCAGTTCCAGAGAAATACCTTCATATTGCATTTTTAGCTACAGTGTTTTGTTGGTCATTAGCGAACTGGACCCTTCGCCTTATAAGGTCCAAGCTTTGTTAAAACCCTACTGGAAGAGAACACCCTGCTTTTGTATGTATCGTATGTTCACATGTTTCTCTGCATTTTGTCGTATCTTAGCTCGATCTTCTGATACACATACTATCTGTAATAGGTGCACCATGAAAGTCCATCTTTAGGAAATCTGGTAAGATGTTTCCAAGTAAGGGAAATCCTCAGATTATTTATTGTTTTTAATATGCATGTTTTTGTTACTAATACCATTCCTTATTGAAATCCTATGAGCTCATGAAAATCATACAGAAAGCAGTGACCTTAAATTCAACAAATACAGAATAAAATAATAATGAAATCCGAGTCAAGGATGTATCATTTATAATGATGGTTTAAGCATTACGTCCCACACTGGTCTGCCACTGCCTCCACCCAGTGTGTCCCTCTTCTTGTGCCTCTGGGAACCACCGCAGATTCTCCTTCACCTTAAGCGAATGCACAGTCAGGAGGCATCTGTGATGTCTGAAATTGTAAGGCATGTATAAAATGTGACACTTACATTTGTCCTTATTGGGTTGGGAAGTGTATTGTGCAAATGCATACCCCATGCTCTGCAGTGCTGCAGTGTTCCAGAGTACCAATTCCTGTACATTTTTCCTTTCAAGCTGACCCCTACGTATCCGAGCCTGTCAGCTCAAGGTGGACTTCAGTGTGGGCCCTGTACAAATATCCAGTGTGGGCCGTGTACATACATCCAGTGTAGGCCCTTCTACAAACATCCAGTGTGGGCCCTGTACATATGTCCAATGTGGGCCCTCTACAACCATCCAGTGTGGGTCTTGCACATGCATCCAGTGTGGGCCCTGTACATACATCCAGTGTGGGCCCTCTACAAACATCCAGTGTGGGCCCTGTACATATGTCCAGTGTGGGCCCTTTACAAACATCCAGTGTGGGTCTTGCACATGCATCCAGTGTGGGCCCTGTACATACATCCAGTGTGGGCCCTCTACAAACATCCAGTGTGGGCCCTGTACATATGTCTAGTGTGGGCCCTTTACAAACATCCAGTGTGGGCCCTCTACACACATTCAGTGTGGATCCTGTATATACATCCAGTGTGGGCCTTGCACATGCATCCAGTGTGGGTCCTGTACATACAACCAGTGTGGGCCCAGAACATACACCCATCTCCACAAACCACCTATTTGGTAAGTATCATGGAAATCTGGGTGGTCAAGGAGTATGAGATGTTAGGAGGGGTATGCCTCAAACAGTGTACAGGTCTGCTGGGGGAAGTTTGAAATAACATGAATTGGATTGCACAAGTGACACAGTCCCTAGAGGAATCACATAATCACAAGCACAACATGAAAATGCCACACAGAACATAACCCTGACCCCTGAGCTTCTGGTATATGTGAAACAGTGTGGTGTGTCTTTTAAATTAATAAACTGCAAAGTATTTATTCTGCGTATGATGTACAATTACATACTTTATGTAAGTACATAATTTACTGTTTTTCATAAATATAAATATATAATAAAATAAATATAAATAATCCTACATAATTGCATAGGCAAATCCATTAATTTATGCTTTTATCTTATGGCATGAGACGTTTCGAGTGATTTCAGAAGATAACCTCTTTATTGAAGCCCGACTCGTATCCCACAATCAGTCATAGAGTTTTACAACAACAGCTAAATTAATTGCTTCTATTGTAAAGCCTGTTACATTTACTAAGCTCCCCTGTGAGACAATGGCTAATTCCATCTCGGAGAGTGTTTGCGTGCCATTAGCGGCAAGGAGTCGTGCGGTGAGCACCGAGTTAAGCTAGTCAAGTGGAACAAGGGATTTTTCAGTCTGCCTGGCGGTAGACGGTGCCTAGAACGAGGACAGTGCCTCATGTACAATTAAGTCGGTATGAATAAAGGTGATGAAAATTGATTTTGAAAAAATTTCTCATAACACCTATGACATAGATATGTCGAAGAGACCATCTGATGTGACAAGCGAATTATCACTTAGTGGACTTGATAGGTTGCTCTGGAGTGTGGCGTGCTGTCAGCTGTTATGTGCGCATTTGCCGAAAGGGATTTTTAAACGGACCGGCAGAGCGTTTATCTGGCTTCTGGAGTTAATGCAACATTTGTTTAACGACCGTTTACCGCAGGAGTTTCTGGGCCTCGATGATCGATGGTGATAACGCAGCAATCGAGCCTGCTATGGGGCTATGGCCTTTAGCTTTTTGCTAAAAGCAGGAATGGGATCTCTGTAAAAAGCAGAGGTCAGCTAAGATCTTCCATTTGGACGAGATTGCCAGAGGTGACTCTCTCCTGAGTGAAGTTGTTATCTTTCCTATTGGTCATGCTTAACACCAAGAGTCACACGTCCTGGACAGCAAGCCTTTAAGTTTGCTATCTCAGTCTCATGGCTAGCTTGTATATTTTAATCATACACCCCTTTCATTGATTTCATGGATTATTGGCCTTGGGGTAGTGCCGTGCCTAGAGTCTATCACAGGAATCACAGGACGTGAGGTAGGGATGGGACCGCATACTGGATGGGATGCCAGCCCTTTGCATAGTACAATCTCACTGAGCGCAGGCGAATTCACCAGCTGTCCTACCCCACGAGCTTATGGGCTGCGGCGGGAAAACAAAGCAGGCAGAGAAAATCTACATGCATGCAGAGCCAGGGGTGGGGATTGAACCCAAGCCCTGTGGATTTGAGGACACGACGCTGCCCCCCCCCCCTGCACTGGTATGCCTACACTGCTTATATGTACACATCCACATCCAAAATCACCAGTCAAAGTACAGATTTTTTTCTGTTTGGGACACAGACGGGTGCAGTTATGAGGTGTTCACATCACCTGGGAATGACACGTTAAATAATTGAGTAATAAAGACAAACCTGAACATCTGTGGCCCTGTATGAACTTTGGATGCCACCTCACTGACAGCACATGACCCCTTCTTATACTAAGCCAATCACGTTTGAGTTCCTACTTTATACTGTACACAACAAAGCCTGAGTTCACATGTACTGTATGCAATAACTCTTCCTGTCTTTCTGCCAACTTTTATTAAAGTCATAATTTAATTTGTCGAGAAGCTTGTGGGATTCCGGGAAATTTGAGAGACAGCGTTTTTAAATCTGCGTGACTGTCCATCGTACTCTGTCATATCTGGGTGTTCATCCCCAAATTATACATTTTTATTATTAGTTTTTTTGGTTCTTATTAAATTTAAGCAATTTCACAGTTACAGTATGTCTGACCCTTCTTTATTCTGCATTTAATTTTGATGATATCCTGTATTTGGTAGAAGACTGTAGTGGACTGTACTAGACTTCAATGGACTGTATTGGACTGTAGTACACTGTAGTGGATTGTAGTAGAATGTAGTGGGCTGTAGTGAACTGTAGTAGACTGCAGTGGACTGTAGTAGTCTGTAGAGGACTGTAGTGGACTGCAGTGGACTGTAGTAGACTGTAGCAGACTGTAGTAGACTGCAGTGGATTGTAGTGGACTGTAGTAGACTGCAGTGGATTGTAGTGGACTGTAGTAGACTGCAGTGGACTATAGTACTCTGAAGTAGACTGTAGTGGACTATAGTAGACAACAGTGGACTATAGCGGACTGTATTCGACTGTAGTACACTGTAGTGGACTGTAGCAGACTGTAGTAGATATATCTACTACAGTCTACTATATAAATTTGAAATTGTTCATAAAGGCACCTCTGCTGAGGTTTATTTTAAAATCCCAACACTGTGTTGCCCTACAAAAGGTTTTACCGGAAGTAGTAATGAAAATATCCCACTGCAGTACTGTTGGCTGTACTGGTGGTTGTAGTGAATCTTTTTGTCATTGTATGAGAAAATACTTCCCTGTTCCATAGACTAATAAGACAGGAAATACACTACAGTCCATCCTGCCTTAAAGAGTCCTCTTACCTTGGGGTTTGTACAAAGGATTTAGTACTTGGATCATAAGATAAAATAAAATGAACTTTATTGGTTATAGGGAGAAATTCTGGTGCATACATCAGCAAGGCATATAAAGTGCTCACAAGAAAACATATAGTGCAAAACAAGCCGGAATGCAGAGACAGTATGCATAGTGCAAGCAGGCAGACATAGTGCAAACCAATTTAAAATGGGAAAACAACATACACGGACTATACACTATAAGTGTCCACTTTATTGCTGATGCAGTGATGCCAGGTAGAACTCTCCTCTTGTCTCCGGAACCACTTTCGGAGTAGAGAAGTTCTGCATTCAGAGTAGCCTTTCTGTGCACCGCTGTTGCGCTGATCTGTTTTTTTAAACTTGCGGTCTTCCTATTAATTTTAACAAGCCTGGCCAATTCTGCCCTGACCATCATTGCATAAAAACGGAGGGGTGGCTGTTTCTGACATGCTGGAACCACCATATCTGGCACTGGCAGTCACACCAAATAGCTTTGATCAGGCACCTTAATCACTCTGATGCTCAGCTGCAGGAATTTCGTGACCCCGTTTTAACCCTGATCGGCTGATTGGAGGAGCAGGTATACCCAGTTACTGGCCACTTAGCATTCATTCATATATACAAACAAATATCCATTACAAACATGTCTATGTTTCCCTGGCGTGGATCTGAGATCCATATTTACTATTCAGCCGCACTAATATTTATGAGCTGTACCTCTGCAAAAGGTCTGACAAGTTCAGATATCAAGGGTAAGAACAGAGCAGCAAATCCACATGAACGTCGTGTATGGGGCGGTGTGTCTCTCTCAGAGCGAAAAGCAAAATGCAAAACACCTAGACTTATGTGCATAAACGTAACACTCTGCAAAGTGTGCGCATGAAAACAGTGGCCAATCAGCACCTACTTCCATCGCACCAGTGTGCAGGCGTCTCGCATTACAGTGCGCCGAGATCGTGTCCATCTCGCTTGTAAATGTGCCGCCTTGCGTGCTGTAGAATGATCTCGCATTACTGGAGTGGGAGGGGGGCGGAGTCTCACACGTCTCACATGACTTGCACGTGCTTAATAGCAAGTGGAAGTTTATATGAAGAGCGGGGGGGCTGGTTAGAGCCGTAGCCACATGATGATGCTGCTCAGTACAGTTCAGATCACATCGTAATAAAAACACCAATAGTGATGAATCTGTGTACAGAGAGGAGGTGAAACACCTGGTGGACTGGTGTCAAAATAACAACCTGTCTCTTAATGTTCAGAAGACTAAAGAGATGGTTGTTAACTTCAGGAAGAGCCCGGCAGCTCACGTCCCACTGCACGTCAAGGGATCTGCTGTCGAAATAGTCAGCAGTGTGAAGTTCCTGGGTGTGCACATGGCGGACGACCTTTCCTGGAACCTGAACGCCACCATCACAAAGAAAGCCCAACAACGTCTTCACTTCCTTCGAAAGCTGAAGGTGGCCAGCCTCCCTCCTCCCATCCTCACGTCATTCTACCAGGGGACCATGGAGAGTGTTCTCTGCTGCTACATGGAAACTGCACCGCTGCTGGAAAGTCGTCCCTACAGCGGATAGTGAGGTCAGCAGACAGTTCCATCGGGGTCCCTCTCCTAGCCATCTCCCACCTGTACCAAAAGCACATCATCCGTCGTGCGAACAGCATAGTGAAGGACACTTCCCACCCCTCAC
>JAABNX020000130.1:28953976-28969928 GCA_015163995.2 Mormyrus lacerda
GGCGCCCAGGGAGCTGGGGGTTAAGGGTCTTGCTCAAGGACCCGCAGACATGCTGAGGCTGGGTTTGAACCTGCGACTTTGTGATTACAGACACACAGGCTTAGCCCACTGAGCCACACGCTGCACACTTGACTCTAATTGCACATGATCATTTTGTACTGTTTCTATCCTGTTTACTTCTTAATCTTAATCTCTTAATCCGTAATGCGCACAGCCAAAACAAAGCACAGTTAATATGATATGCTTACTTAGATGCATATAGAAAATGGGTTCTTTGGCTATTGATTGCTTATTGGCCAGTCAAGTGAACCAATAGGAGCCAAGATATTGGTATGAGGGGGGAATGTGGTGAACAGGATAGTTCTGCTGAATTCAAACATTACAGATGATATGTTTAATGTAAATCTCTCTAACCTTCCCCAAACTCCTTATCCAGCAAGATAACTGGTCTCTCATCCAATTAGACAATATTTTCCATCTGAAAACCATTACTCCTTTTCACGCTTGAGCCAACAATGGATATAACAACATTTTCTCTCATTTAAGCATTCATCATAAAAATTCCCACTTTATTGCCCATTTTCCCAAAAGGAAGTATGAATTATAGACTATTGATTGTAAAGCTGAAGTCCATAGACTTCCTGGAAAAATGAGTTTTGCTGGGGGCTCCTGATTTCCATCGAGGTCAGTTTGTTAACAAAACACAAACTGTTTGTATGTGTCACACTGTAAACCTCTGATCTTGGAGTTTAGGTGCCTGTTGCACTAACCTGTCTGTAGTGCTGGTGACACGGTGATTGTTCGCAGAGACCAGAGCCAGCAGGGCTTTGTCATCGGCACAGACACCCACGATGGTAACGACCTCACCGTTAATTAAAGTTGTTTTACTCAATTGCAAGAAAATAAGGAAAAATGGCGCCGCAATTACGGGAACAAACCATAGTGCTGCGGATCCCTGTGCTGGCCGTGATTATAGTGTAATTTTTGCAGATAAAAAGAGGCCTGTTCCCACTCGCCGCTCTTGAATTATCGCTATGCAGCTCGAGGGTTGTATTAAAATCGGAGCATAATTGGAATCAGATTAATATAATCAGGTGCTGAGCTAGTAATTACAGGTTTCAGTCATTTAAGGTGTCCTGGTAGTCCTATATAGTGACCCTAGGCACATTAAAACTTTATGCTGGAGATAAAATTAATTAACACGTTTGTAGCCCTCCCACCATCAATGTGGAACAGCTAGACGTACGAGACAGAAATTCGTAGGAAAAACATTTCTTGTGTTATGTTTTTTTTTTCTTTTTTACATCACCTTTTGAACAGAAGTTCAGTTGTGAATCCAATGTGCTACCTGCAGGATGTCAATTAAATGCACAAAGTACTAGAGATGGCTGTGTGCCTCTGTGGTTTAGACCCCTGTGTCCGTGTCTGTAAGCTGATGTCACCGTTGGGCCCTTAGGCAAGGCCCTTAACCGCAATTGCTCCATGAACTGTCTGACCTCACTATCTCACAATTGTACGTTGCCTTGCACTTAATCTATCTATCTATCTATCTATCTATCTATCTATCTATCTATCTATCTATCCTGCTTCATGAACAGGTGTCTGTAAATTGCCATTAAAAATGCTTTGCACACTTTTATCTTCATGACATGTGCCTCCTGTTGCAGTGGTTCCTGGTGACAGGGGTCCACTGGAGCGTCCCTAACGCATCTGCGGGACATTCCAGCGGCCGCCGCAAATGATCACTCTAATTAGGTAGCGGGAATTTCTGCAAAGAGGTGAGAGAATCCCGCTGGCTTCGCTCCAGCATAGCAGCAGGAAGCTGGGATCGAGCGCATTCCCAGGATAATTATCTGAGAGTTCTGTTTTAAGGTAAACATTTCGTTATTTTCCTCTTCTTTATTAATTGGGCTAACTTTAAGGATCATTATCGATATAACTGCAGTCGGGGCAAGGGGGTGGAATCCGTAAGGAAGAAAATGAGAGAAGATGCAGTTAAAACCAAATAGTCTGTGTTTGGGTCCATCCCATTGGCTGTCTCCCCCTCCATTACATCCATCACTCTGTGGTCACCTGATGTCATACTGCGGTCTGAAAGTATATATCAAAGTATAATGTATTAAAATATTAATTGCACTTAAAAAGGTCATTTGTCACTATAAGATGTCAAACTCGCATGTGATTAAAATAAATTCTCCCGGGACAGAGCAATAGACAATATTCTTTCTATAATTAAAAAAAAATAAAAGTGGTATGAAGTAGGTTCTGTTCTCCCTGCCAATAACTGCCTTTGACTCGTTAAGACAAAGATTGCAGCTTATTACAGTTTTCAATTCTGGAATCAAATATAAAATATTCTATTATGAGGCTAATTAATTTTCCCCCCGAAATGGCAAACGTGCAACCTTGTCAGGTGGAGAACTCTCCAACGCCCTTTCGTCAAACGTCGGGGGTGGAGATTTGATCTCTTCTAATGGTTCTTCTGGAAAGGGTAATTACGCCATGGTCAAAGCTAATTTGCTTTCTACCAGATGAACTGTTGTATTTTATTGGATGCTGACATTTTAAAGTAATTACAGGCCTGTTGACCTTAGACGATTCTAGTTGTAGCTTTGTCCGCGGCTTTTCCTCTCGAACTGCGGTGTGCTTCTGGCACCTTAACGAGGTGATCACATGGCCAGAGAGCGGCCGATAGGCTGGCATGGTGAGGAGACAAGCCCACGGAGGCCTTGCTGTAGACTGATTTTTAGTGAAAGGTGGCTCAGGCAAAAGGAAGAACGATCCGCTCTGGCACTGGGGACTGCGGGGTCTTTCTAACCTGCCTCCCTAGTACAAACTTCGAGTGCGATGAATCATGGGATCGGTGTCACTCGGTGTGGATGCAACCGATATATCCTTGAAATTTGGGGCAGGACAAGAACAACATCCCGGGACTTTTAAAGTCCTTGTGTACTTCTGTTCTTAGTATTGGAACCGGTATTTGACAATGGAAGATGGACGTAAAACAGGTATGCAAGAACACGAGTTCAGTCAAGTATGAAAATTGAAAAACACCCACACGGAATGCAATGCCACTAGTGTACAGCACCACTGGGCAGTCACTGTGGGAATACTAGAGGAAACAAGCTCTTTACAGTCCTTACAGCACGCCCTGTACAATAACCGAACAGAGATTTAGAAGTGTTTGACAAGCACAGTGGTAGATGGAAGGTTCTGTCCTGGTTTGATATGTCATGCTTTTTATTGAACCTTTAGAAAATGCAAGGCTGAAGCTTCTGTCACTTGCAAAGATTATTTACTGTTTCTCAAAGAGGTGCTGTTCATAATGCACCAGCTAATCAAACAAACTTGGGTTTCAGAAATGCCAAGGCAAAACCAGCGTTTTAAATTTATTTGTAAACTGCAACATGTTTTCGAGGGTGATCTGGTGGCTGAGCGTGTCACACTCTCACATACCTGGTCTCACGCCTGTGAAGTACGGGAGGAGGAGGGGCCTCTTTATGCCCATTCTGTGCCCGCATGTGTGGTATTTCCATGCTCTGTGTCGTGTGCGTTTTTTGCTGTAACTTGTACCCTGTGATTATCGCTTTGTCCTTCGATACTTTGCAGTCTGCAAATTCCGTATTCCGTATAACTGCAGTTTCCGGGTCTAGTAATTATATCACAAGTTACAAAACACAAATTACTGGGTCAATTTTGAGTGCTGCATAAACACAGTAAATCAAATTGTTGGCCAAAAACTCTGACTCACTGAGCAGTTATCGCAGCATGAAACAAGTGACAGATTTGTGGAAAATATTGGGTGAAATATTGCTAAATAATCATGCTAACAAACATTTGTGTCAAGTGTAGATTACAAGCTTGTCTATTCCTCACAACTTTTGATATGTTTAAAGTTCAAACAGTACTATCAACATAGAGTTACAGCAGGCTTTGGGAAAGATTACTGACAAGACCCCGGTGTTTATCAACAGCAGCGAATTATGGTGATTTCACTACATTTTTGTTGGTTAAAATATTTATAGATGTCCGTTGACAATCATGCACGGATTGTTTGGTTGGGTCAGCCGCTCCGTCACTTTTGCTGGTTGGCTATTGAAGTATCGATAACCATGGAAACGGGCTTAAATAAAAACCAGCTTACGTACATAACTCTCCTGAGATCCAGTTTGAGAGGCATATAACCATCTTCATTGATGTCCTTTCTTATACACTTCTTGCACAAAAAATTTAATAACTAATTCACTCTCTGGTATTGTCTCTTCTATAGAAAATTACCTGCCAAGTACAATTATGGGTAATTTGACAACATTTTCCTTGAAATGCACAAATCAATATGTTTTCATGAATCGATCCTAGCTGTAGAACTCTATTTTAAAATCTCAAAATTCCATTTTCATTTAAAATCATGTTTATCTTTGATCTCTTTCATTTGAGTGCCACTTCAGAGTTAAATTGCTGTTTAATGGTATACCTTCATCAATCAATTTGGAAATGTAAATCTATTCACAGAAGCAGCACGATAGACTCCAAAAGAGCAGGGGGCAGAACTGGCAGATATTACAGCTTTTCATGACAAAAGTGTGAATATAAAACTGAACTTAACTTAACTAGAGTTCTAATTATGACACTAAATGTACTTATACTGTAGCTACAAAGTTAAATGCCATAAACACGTAATTCCACAATCTGCGTCAAGTAAATTGTCTCCTTGCAGGTTTTCTTTAATGCACAGATTTGAGCAAAGCATCGATCTTTCCTCTTAAATTATGTGGAAAGCACTGACAGAATTCAATTACAGTATATAACAAACCTTTTTTAAAAATATAGTTTATATACACATAGTTACAATAAGTGTGTCTTCCTCCATGATTATAGTACAAAGGTAAAAGCTGCAAGAATTAGCCCAGCACACACCTCTGCCCCTTAGACTCGACTAGAAGATGCGAAAATTTACATATTATTAGTGTTCCCATTGCAAAGTATTTATGAACATTTATTCCATGACTGATTGTGGCTGTAAATTAGTCTCCATTCACTGGTACCTGGGAAGGACTATATATGACAAATAAAAATCCTTGTATCCTTCAATAGGAACATAGTATGAAAGATAAGAATTAAACCAGAGCTTAAAAATACTAAAAAAAACATGTGCAACAGAATGAAATGAAGTGAAAGAAAAGAAGAATGAAAGTTCACTGTGGATTTTTTATGAACAAGTGTGTAGCTTCGACATTGATAGTTAAAGTCCCCAGAGAGATACTGGTGTAGTACCCTTGAGCAAGGATAAATGTATGCTAAAAAATAATAATACACCTAGTATGCCCTTGTGTGACTTTTCCAAATAGACCACTGTTATGACTTATATTGCAAAGAAGTCATACATCTTATTGTTGTAGGCCACTAGGCCTTGTGTCACAACGCAATCTTTGTATTTGTGCATGAATTCTGTCACCGATCCTTATGTTTAAGCTCACATGCACTTAAGATCCTTTAACTGAACGATGCTCTTTGTTTTGGCCAGTATCCTATTGCTGGTGCTGGTATTGGTTTAATTTTTTTTCTCGGATCCCAGCAATTCCATCGCTAATCACAATTACTTCAGTGAAAGACCCAATTATGTAAACGGGTTAGAGTTGTACTTTTTTAGATAAGTGTCAACTAAGCAACACATTGTAATGATAATGTAACCTGATGTTACAGGTCTGAGGAACAGAAAAATAGTCTGCTGCCTGCAAAGCATTCTGTGATTCAGAAATTCAAATCCCATTGATCAGGGCTGCAAAATAATTTCCTGCGCAACAAACAAGTTTCTCGTGCAGCACTTCTGGGAAATTGCAGAGGGGGGAGTATTAACTGGACCAATTAAGCCGAAGGAACGAGTTGAGATAAAACGCAACGTGCACAAGTCTCCAGGGACGGGGGAGCGTTCGGAGATCCTAAGGAAGACGTGAATCGGGGGATGCCCAGGTGTGCCTCCACGGCCTGGGCCGGCACACTCTGAGTAACATTACTGAGTAGCTTTGCTGAGTAACTTTCACTCCGTTTATACACAGATGCTAAAAGCTGTTACAGAAAAAAGCAACTATCTATCTATCTAACAAGTGTTTTCCTTTTGTTTTGCTGGTCTGCTTCTTTAACAGTTCTCTATACATTGTTTTCTTAGTCACGTCTGTCTCTAGTCACAGTGGATCCTGGTGACAGGGGTCTATTTCAGTGTCTCTAATCCATTATCATCATTTAATTATTTTTAATATCATCGCATGACTTTTAAAATAAAGGGTGGGGGTGTTCGGTGTACTAAAATAATACAATAGGTTTAGATGGGAAAGAGTTCTTTTTTGCGGGGGTTAGGGGGGAGCATCAGGAACCCAGAAACCATGTCTTGGAGGGTTACGCATTTCCTGTTGATGTTTCTCTTTCAGTTGACATATTCAACAGGACACTAGGACCTAATGCTTCTCCTAATGTTCTGCTACACCATGTTCTCCCACTGTACAGCTTACGCATGTAAATGCCGACTTATTCATTTGACACTTTGCACTTTGACCTGTCACTTTGCTGCCTGTTGCACGTTACTTGCGGCTATTCATGATTATTGTTTTGGTTATTAGAGAGTGAAATTGAGAGTGAATTATTGCTCCATGAAAAATCTACAGCAGAAGTTATAGATCTTAGAAATGTGTGGTGCAAGATGATTTTTTGAATATTGTAAAACAAAGTTTATATATATTTTTTTTCCATCGCCAGGACCCCTCCTTATCAGTACCATTTAATTAAAGTTGGGCTTTAATGATTTTGTTGGTGTGTTTGTGCTGCAATGTAATGCAGAGTAAAACAATGATGTGTAGCTGTGTAGTCGACACATTAAAAAAAAGCGAAATTGATGAAAATAACTACCCCATATGTAAATGTGTAAATGGTAAGTAAATGACCACTAAGCATAGTTTTTGCCTGTTAAAAAGGTAAAGGAGAATAAATGTGCAATTACGCGTATTATGCATTATGATATGGGCACTGCGATGGATACATATATTGGTTATTACCAATGTGCGGTATTAACCACAACCGCTACTTTTCACCGTAGAATTGATCGCAACTTTGTTTAGACAAGTGGCAAGTCTAGTAGAATACAACCAAGTTAGAATGGGAGACACATTAGGCATTTTTACAAAGATTTGAACAAGTAAAATTACTGACATACTGTAAAAGCCATACTATTTGGGTACTTTACTTCAGTCTCTGATGTCGCAGGCATGTTTTCTTTAAGCAAGAACACAATTAGCCAAAATGTGAGCACAGGTTAATTAATCAGTGAGCTTGAAATAGAAAACTGGGAACACGAGAAAAGTGAACACATTTTAGGGATTTTGTGAGCTTGTTTTAATATTTTGTGGGCATGTTAATCTAAATTGCACATACGGGGACTATAAGAGTGTCCCCATAATGGCAGGATAAATTTTTCATCACACTGTAGGAACATTTAGTCCCCACAATGTAATATATACATGACCACAAATATACACATATTTGTTTTCATATTTTTGCATAACCCTAATCGCAACAATGACAACCCTAAACCCCTACCAGCCCTAACCTTAAACACAAATAACCAATCAAAATACAAGACTTTTGGCATTTGTATTTTTTTGATTGCAGCCACTAATTATACTTAATCTTTTTTTCCTGTGGGGACAGATAAAATTGTTTCCACCACGTTCAAATAACTGGTTTCCATCGAATGTCCCCACAATGTAATATACACATAACCTATACACACACACATGCACACAAACACACACACACACACAACCCTCCTTACTAACACTCACCAAGCCCTAACCTTAACCATCTGTAACCAAACAAAATACAACTTTTTGGCCATTTCTTTTGCGATCACTATATGGCCCTAGTTCAGTTTTGCACTCGAGATTTAATCAGTTCTAGTTTGTCACTCATATCATGCTCTACAATGCCTGAAAAGGACCCATCAAATACTTTTCGAGTTATCCCACTAATGAGAAACTATCTACGGCGAGGGATCAGTCCAAAAACCATGTATTCTCATAATACTATTAACACTATCTTGGAATTAGACGACTGAGCATTTCACTACCCGTCATATTATACATGTAGCAAATAAAACTTCATTTGAAGATCCCATGTCTTGTAATTTAATAATTTCTGTGCAGTCTGAAGAGCAACACTTCAAGGTTTTCTCAGAATGGGCCACTTTTTCTATTCTTAGTGTGGAAGAACAGGCCTGTAGATGGATGAGTCACACGGCTATGGGGGCACAGGCCGCACACGGCCGGGCCGCAGGGTGACATGGCTGTCGTTACACGGATTGCACCAGTCGCTTGTGTGAATGATAGATGTACACCCTGCCCTGCACACTGCAATCTGCCGTTCGTGTACGCAGCCGAGCCTCAGGCTATAGCTGCTCCTGGCCACAGGCTTCATGTGGCATCGGTCGCGTTTGAATTTCCGAAAGAAGGGAGAGAGATGAACTCTCATCGGTTTCCAGCAGTTTGCTTGAACGGCGGACCGTCTCCGGTCCCGGATTCTGCAGAACATTGCCGGGAAGATAAGAATAAGATGCGTATTGCATGGGCATGAGATCTACTGCTTCAGTCTAGCTGAAAAATTTGAATAGGTGCTCTGGGTTCAGAACAGACCCCAACCCAGAAGGGGAGGGGGGAGTGCGATTAAGGCTTGACAGACACCTGCGTTATATAAGCGAGATGTATCAATTCACAGGGAGGTATCGACAGTAGTGTATACAACAAGAACAAGCTGGGCGAGTTTAACTCCATTAATCAGCATACTGCGGAGATGTGTCGATTGTGAGAATACAGTCAAGGTGCTATTTCGTGTGTAATAATTGCAGACTAAATGTCTACAGAACAACTACCCACAGTCTCATCCACATATATACATTTCTATAGATGTTTAGCGTGTCTGTCTTACACCTTTGACATTCATGCACACATATTTACCACTAATTACTGGATCCAAAATAAACTTGGTCCAGTTAATAAGGACCAAATAATCTCTGTAAATTAAAAATCCACAGTACAAAGGCTTCTTTAAAAAAAAAAAAAAAAACACCCCTCTCAGATGACTTAATTTGCTGTGAGAACCTGCAAATTTCCCCTCCCCCCAGTGTGCTGCTGCCCCCCCTCTGCCCAACACTGACCCCCCCGGCCACCCCACCTGCTGCCGCCCGTGTTTGATTCTCTGTGCGGGCGAGACGGGCCGCCTGACAGCAGAATGGTATCACAGGCCCGAGTGAAGGAATGTCGCTTTCTCTGTCATCATTAAGGGGCTTCCCCCTACGGCGAAGCGCAATGAAAAGTGCGATTTAATGTCCTCGGGGGAGGGGCCGGTGAAGAAAGGCTCAAAGCCTCGCACGCCGTTTCGGAGTGGATCACTCCAGTTGTCGCCGCGAATGGGATGTCCCGGTGGAATTTGCTATAGATTTCGCCTGAAAAGAAAGGGATTAAGACCCTTTTAGGGATGGAAAGGCAACAAAAGAAGCACTTTTATGATGTAGCAGCATAAAATAGAGGGGCTCCATTGTGAGGCTGATTGCAAAAGATCTTAGAGATGACTGGGCCACAATGGCTCCCCCCCCCTCCCCCACGGCTTTGGCGACTTGTACAAAATGACTTGTCTACATTAGAGCCTGAGTAGGTCTCATTTAAGAAGTAAAGTGGAAGATTATTGGTTTGTTTCTATTTTCTCTACCTAAAGGAGGAGAGAGAGAGAGAGAAAAAGAGAGGAAAACTCCCAAAGGCAGCCAATGGGGAGATTAGGTCTGTGTGAAAGATCCGGCTAATTTAGAAAGAGTTACCGTAATTAGCCCGCTCTCCAGGCAAAGTGGCTTCTGTTGTTACGATTGTCTCCTCAAACCACATTACTGTAAGGGAATCCAGTTACAGCCGATAATTGACTGTAAAAAGCAATTAAGGGGGCAGGGTAACGAGGACGTCACGTCTGTGATTAGTGTACTTTGGAACTTATAAAGCTGCATGCATTATTCATTCGATCAGTCTTTCACCTATTCAGTCCAGTCGTTTAATTAATTATAAATAAAATTATTAATTAACCTGAAGCTTTTCTTTGGTAGCAAATGGACAGGAATTTTGAGCAGCTGCGTTTGTTAATTACTCTGACATTTACTTTAACTTTAGTTGTAAATCAACAAGTTACAGCTTGAAATGTTATGAAAACTCTCGATTTGAATAAAAAGGATGAATTCATATTTGAAGTGTTTTGCTTTATACAGAGTTGTCTCTATCAGTATCTATTTGCTGTTAGTTAAAATAAAAATCTTAATTCTGCTAGAGCACAGGTGAGACCTAACATTATGTAATTATTACAAACTACCACTGTGGCTACTTTGCTCTGTTCATTATATTCCAACAAAGAGTGTTACAGACATTAAAAAAAATCCTAAACTCAACAGAGCAATATTTATTACAGAAGATTGCAACAGCTATTGCATATTGTGTATTGCAAACACACATATCAGTAGTTTTTGATAACAGATAATTTATGAAATATGTGCGAAATTTATTCCTGGAAAAAATATTTTTGGTATGACGTTAAACGATATGGAAAATTCTTTTCTGATTAACAGTCTACGTGCAGGAATCTTAAAGTCATATAAAATATATTGAACACTAGAGGGGGGGCTTACCCACGTCACGGTCAGTGGTGCGTGGGGGCCGCAGCCAATGGGAGTGAAAGCCTTAGACAGAGTGGGGGTCAAAGGTCACGGGGCCCCCACCATTCCAACTTGGAGACCAAGTCAGATTTTTGTTTTTCTGTTCTGGCTCTTTGGTGCGTGCGTCGTGAGAGAGGAATTTTCCGGTAGTGTTTGCTCAGAAATACACAGCTTCATCAGCACATATAAGCGAGCCGTCGTCAGCGGAGGGCTTGAGGGAGTGTTCCGATTCAATTTTCCTGTTTCATCTAAATGTCTGGGGAATGATTTAATTAATTATCATTAAAAAATGACGGCCGTTGTCTCAGTTGTGAGATGAAGCGACGTTTCACCTTTATCAGACATGACATATGAAATTAGTTTTATTCTGAAACAGAGAAAAAATGAATGAGGTACTGACTGTGAGAAATCCTCATGCTGCTTTTAACATCGGCCCTCTGTTCAGTCTGTCTTTGTCAGTAAGAATATGTGGGATAAAATCACAAGTACAAATACTGATGCTTCACCTTAAACAAGAACTCTAACTTGGGAAGTAAGGGAGTTAGGAAGTGAGATGAGTGTTATCTTTCAGATAGGTAGCAGGAAACATTTAATCCAGAATCATCTCTCAGTACATTTCTGGTTTAAGTATCACTGGAATAGACCGAATCAGTTATCAGTCGTAAATGAATATGTAAGACAGGGCAAGATTATTTGTTTTCCATCCGTCCGTTTTCTATAGCTCCTTTTCCAAAAGCAGGATCATGATTATTTGTGTTTTGTAAACTGACAGTTGGTTACTTTTTTATGCCTTTCTCTGATTGGTTACAGATCAGCTGATCATTCAGAGGCTGCCAATCAGAAAGGGCATAATGATGACAAAATACTGATGGAGGCCATGTCAGTTCCTTGGGAAATATATGGAACCTCACTGTGTCAAGCCCATAGTGTTTATTCCTATATGGTGGTACCGTCAATGTGAAATTACAGACCTTAGTGACAAAATGGAAGAATGCCGAGACATTGAGTCAGAAATTCAGCCAGAGATTTTGGATTATTTTTTTTTTCTTTTTCCTGCCTGTTTGTAGCAAGAGAACATTGCATTCCTACCTGTGCTGGTTACAAATCCTCAAGTAAAGTGAGACAGCTTGAAAACTGTGTAATACACAACTGTTGACTTTCTGTTGCTTACAGCAGAGTATGTCGAAATTTGTTGTCACCAGAAAACTTTCAGCGAATACTCTGGCACCTGAAACAAGTTGAATAATAGAATAACTTACTATCGTATGCAAAAAATAATTTATGTTCATTACTGTTGTTTCAAAACGTATAAATGCATTTTTTTTCCTTTTTGTAACACAGTTTCCTTGTGTGTTTAACCTACAGGCTGTCTTAACGGGTTGATTTCAGAAGAATGCATGACTCTTGCCCATTGAATTTTTGTTAGTTGATGCAATAATCTTTCCTTTTGCCTGTTATTACACTGAAGTTAATATTCACGCAAAGCTGTTCCCTATCCATATCCGTATAATAATTTCCTTTAAACCCATTAGGTCAAACGTAAAAATTCATTCTGACCTTCTATTGGTGCTGTACAGAGAAGAGCTACATTTATTCTTTGTCTTTCAGCCCAGATTTCTCCGGTTCAGGACTGAAGAAAGCTGTGATGTGTGCATCCTCTGTAGCTTTTTACACCAACATACGGAAAAGATCCCAGTGCTGCAGCCTTCCGCCAAGGCCAGCCACTCCGAATGACTAGCGAGTCGCGCTAGTGCATCAGTCAGCAGCAATTCCTCTTTCCGTTCTTTTCATTTATTGTCCTTTTGTTCACTTCTTCCTCGTTAGCTTGTAAGGTCTTACAGATTTAAAAACTTAAGTTGTAGCTTTGCCATTTGTTTTTTATGTTAAGCATACATGGATTTCTTCACGTCTTCATATATATATATATATATATATATATACATAGATTGTTTTCTGCTCTTCCCATCCTACAATCATTTTATGAAAACTATGTGACCATAAATCCCGCAAACAATTATCATTAGTTAACCTACTTTTTATATATGGATTTAAAGTAAATTATTCTCGGCCTGCTGCTCAGTTACAATAAAAGGAATCATGGGACATGCATATAAATGGTAACAGAGACAGAAGATGAGAATAATAATAAAAGAAAAACTCCTGCTAATTGGATTTATTTCTCATACTCAAGCTGGAGTAGATTGAAATAAAAAAAAAAACATCTTGTGAGATGTAAGAAGCTTCAGATGATAATTAACATGCTATTTTTAGCTTTATTTTTATTGGGCTCTCTTAGAGTTACATAGATGTCTATGAAACATGTAATGGAAACTGTATTAAGCGAAAGAGCATGATACACGTTGAGATGTATGTTGACTTGTAAGCAGATGGTGTCACGTTTAATCTCAGTACAGTAATGCTCCTTTTGAGGCCTGACCCTACAGTCTCCTGTTCGGAAGATGGACAGCTCATCATTGGTGCCCAACATGAGTACAGAAACTAATTTGCAAATGATGGCGGTTTGGGGTTAATACTGTGTTTCTCGTGCCGGTCCCTGGGGACCCCCAGACAGTCCACATTTCTGCTCTCTCCCAGCTCCCGGTACGTGGACCGTCTGGGGGTCCCCATGGAAAGCTTTGAGAAACACTGGTCTAACTTAAACTGAATTTTAAGCATCCAATTAAAATATGGTTTGTTGTACATTCCGCCCCTATTAAAAACAAATATAAATCTAGTCATCGAGTTCAGACTTCTTTAAAACTTCATCTACTGATGTTTATATTATCCATTGTCAGCTGGTAAGACATACTCACCACTTCCTAATACTGCCTGACAGTCCTGCAAATCTTTTGACTCCGCAGCAAACATGTTGCTACGGTGAACTTTGAGTCAGGGGCTACAGTAACCCGGCTGCGGTCCTTCTTACTAGCAAACCATCTCGGAGGGCTTCTATGATTCTTGTTTAGAGTGATTAATGCCTGGGGGGGGGACTTTTGTCTGTGGTGGGACACACCTTACAATCTGCATCTGCTCTTCTTTATGCTGTGCATTCAGATGTTCTAGTCACTTCCTGTCTGAATTTTTATCGCCGGTCATGTAAACTTTCCCGTGGCAGATTTTTTTTTTAACTGCTTTGAGAGTTTTTTTCTTGCTAATTGTGAGAAATGACTCACTTCTAACCCTGATATCTGTGTGGCTGCATGGGAAGTTTCTGCACAGCATTGTGTCAGGTGAAACTTATATGTGCTAGAGTGGCTGTTCCCAGCCTGTGCTGGAATTGCAGGTCTAGCCTGTGGCTATCTACACTATCTACACTCGAGTGCTGCGATGGACTCTCCATCTGTCTGTGTGCCTCTCTGCATCCCACCTGCACACGCTTTGTACCACTCCAGAAGAATCCAGAAGAACCTTTATTCATATTACTATAGCTAGTACTGCTAGTGGTAGTTAACTCTTCATTTTTTGTATTCTTTTAACACACTTTCATTTCTCTTTTTATTATAAAAATATATTGTCTTTGGGAGATACCATTCGATTGCTTTCCTCTTTCACACCTCGTTAATTTATTTAGCGAAATGAACCGAAAGTGTCGATACACTGCCAAGAGTCACGCGGAAAAAAAGACTTCACGTGAAATGCATTTGAAGTGTTTTTAATAAAGCAGATGCGAAAACCCAAAAGTAAACAGGGGTTCGCATGCGAAACCTCAAATGACGTGACAATATGACAGGCAGAGGGTGAAATCATTTCCCACTGCACCCCAGCAGTCGAAAAGAAAAAGGGAAAAATTATGCCGCAGTGCCTAAATTAGGGAAAGTGAGTGGAATGGCTATAAAACCCCATTTCCTATCTAGGCAGCAGAGCATTAACACAACCAAAGAAAAAAGAAATGACTGGTTCATAAACCGAACATAGCAAACGGCCTGGAGAAACAGTGAAGTAAATACAGTTTGCCTTTATCCGGCCCAAATTTGCTGGATACGTAAAACACTGCCGTGAGAATATCCTCATTA
The DNA here is from genome assembly GCA_015163995.2 of Mormyrus lacerda. Lineage (NCBI taxonomy): Eukaryota > Metazoa > Chordata > Actinopteri > Osteoglossiformes > Mormyridae > Mormyrus > Mormyrus lacerda. The sequence goes on from JAABNX020000130.1 coordinate 28,968,722, forward strand.
ATCTTCCCTACCCTTGGATAAACTGCTACAGGAAACCATCTTTCCACTGACCCTTTGACTCACCCTGGGTCGGTACAAGGTCATTTCTTTTTAAGTAGATGTTTTTATTTTCTTTCATCTTCAAGGGGAGACGCTGACCTTGGGCTTTGTTGATTGTATTCTTTTTGGATGTGTGATCTACAAATACATCACTCAAATAGCGAAGTTTTCTAGGATTTTTATTTTTTTTCTTTGAAATACAAAGGTCTCGTTTCATTGTTGAATTTATGCGGGAGAACCCTTTTTTTTAATTTTGAAAAATATAATAAAATCATTCATATTCTCTTGACAGGATGAACAATACCTTCTGTGTTGTCAAATATGACATTTCGTGTGTTATTAAAAAATGCAAGCAATGTTCTTTTGACTTTTTTCCATGCCTGAAAATGGCTTATTGCTTGACGATAAACTGGGAAAAAAAACATTAATTTGAAAGGAATTGATGTTCGACTTGTTTAGTGCTTCTGTAATTTTTTTATGGAAGTGTTTATTGAAAGTGATTTAAGGAACGTTTTTGCTTAACCACTAAATAAAGCTGAGGAATATTCTGAAATAAGGTACAAGGTAACCGCTTGCCTGTTTAATGTTCTTCACCATACATGCACATGTAGTTTTTTTCGTCAAGGTTACAAAATCAAGCTTCTGAATAAGTTGTGAAAGCCATTTTTAATGGGCCGACATGTTTTCATACATTTCTTCTCAGTAAAACTCTTATCATAAATGAATAAACACAACTGTATTTGTACTCTTAATAAAAACTATGAACATTTTTAAAATGCAACCATATTGCTTCAGTCCTCATGAGGACTCAAGGTGTACTTGATTTTTTAATATTACACAAGACGGTGACTTGGGCGATGGATGATAGAGTATAAAGTTCACCACATCTGAGGCGAATGCCACGACACAGGGATAATTTTAATCGGATGCATCCAATGATATTTGCAACTATTTATTGGGGGAAAATGAGTGACTGAATTTTTATTTTGTTTTTTCTTGTTTTTATCTCTATAAAACAAAGAGGCTAAGTGTGACTCACTGGGTAATGCAAAACTTTAGCAGTGACATGGTCACCTAAGCAGTGGAAGAATAGATTAGTAGTGACCCTAGTATCCTAGCAGGGACCCAGTCACCTTGGAAATGACATAGTGCCTTTACAGTGACATAG
>JAABNX020000130.1:28983512-28996012 GCA_015163995.2 Mormyrus lacerda
TTTAACCCCCCCCCCCCCCCCCCCGACAGGTGCATGAAGATTAGCTTGGTGAGTGGAAGACTCTCGATCTGATCGCTGCCACAGGAAAACGTGAATGTGACACATTTTATTCATGTTCAACCTAAATTCAACTTGTTGTTATTCCTGTGGAAAAACAAATCAACAAACAGCTGTCAATACGGACTCGTCTTGCCGTCTGTCCCTAGGGGCAGGATCGTGTCCCAGCCGCTGCCTGAAATATCGCTCCCCCTCCATTTTTCCATATGTTAACATATTTGTTCTCCAACTGTTAATAATACATGGCAACAGCTAGCGCTGACCCTGCATCCATCCATCTTTTTCCCGCTTATCCTGGTCAGGGTAAACGGCTTAGTTGAAATTTTAAAAAGAAACGTTAAGGAAAAGTGTGTAAACTAAACAAAAAACCTATCTGAAGTTTGATCTAGAAGGTCTATTGTAACCCCCTTGGAGACATATCAAGTACGAAATGCTCATTAAGTCCCGCAGGCCTGTAAGAAAATATGCGACAGGCGCAGAGCTGTAGGTTCATCGCTGACCTTTCTTTGGTTTTAATCACGGCGACTCCTGACAGCTTAATAAGTCCAGAGTGCTGGATGGCGGCCTAACTTAATAAGGCCCCACAGCTCAGAGTCGGCCACCTACGATTGCTGCCATAAGTCACCGCACATCTGGTGCCACGTCCTTGGCTCAGAGATATTTTCCGTAGCTTTCTCCGGGTTCCGAAGTCCTTCATCGCTTTTATTAATACGGGGCGCTGGGGGTGGGGGCTGTGTCACGTTCTTGTGCCGCTTTGGGGGGAGGGGGCCTAAGGCTCGGTGGCGTTCCCGCGTCGTAACACTTAGCTAGTCCTTCACGCTTAAGGCCGATTTATTCTTCTGTGTTGAACCTACGCAGTCAGTATCCGTGTACCCTGTGCTGTTGCCCTGGCACGTACCTCCACATAACTGAAACTATGGGCTTAGTTACAATGTAGGATACGATGTAAGATACATGCTACCTATAGTGTCGATTCTTCAGCAGTGTAAATCAGCCTACGGAGGTAGACTAATAAGTCCCAACTGAGGTTTATAAACCTCACCCATATCGACATTTACTCATCGACAGGCAGAGATGTTAGCAGGTTTGAAGTTAAAACTTTTCTGGCTTAAATCTCTCGGCAGGATCTACATGGAGCATTTTGACCTCAGTATGGTTTACTCCTATAAAAAATCTGTAGCTGAATGTGTGGGCTTGGGTTAGACTTAGTTGTTAGAATTGCGTTTTGCTCAACGAGAAACAGAGAAGGGTCAAAATCACACTTTTCCTACGACTGTGCTTCAACGTTAATTAATAAAGTTAGTATCAGGAATCAATCACACATATTTGATCCTGTGATGTAAAAAATATATTATTACGAGAAAATTAATCTTGCAAGGTGGGATTATATTTTAACTATCCCAAATTATTTCTAGACATCTTTGTATATGTATATACTTTGTATATAACAAGTCTTTTTTCATCTTTATTATTGTACTATTATTGTATTGCGGGAACGCCACCGAGCCTTATTGTATATTATTGTATATAACTGTACTTATACTCAACCTTATTTCTACTTTATCTTCTTTTGATATCTAACCTGAAATTTAATTTAAATTGTGGTCTTGTCATGGCATTGATACGAAGTCATAGCGGTTGACCATAGAGGAAGTGGAGAAACCAGCCTTAATCTCCCCAGCTTCTGGTTATGATTTATTATATCAGTTATGGGTCCAGCTACACGCTGTGTCTGGAATAACAAAGTGCCAGGGTATTAATCTCCTGTCATACTGAGAGGACCACAACCATTTGGCATCCACTGAACACACAGAGATTTGTATGACATAATATATGTTACATATAATTTATGACATAATAACACAATAATATTTGTGTAAGAACACACCGTCGCACATCTTTAGCAGATATAAAGCAAGCCAGCAGGACTTAATGCGTAATACCTACACCGGACGTTACGTGCGCTCATGGAAATGTCAGCTAAGAATTTCAGAAATTTTTACGGGGGATTCTTAAGACATTTCAGTTGGACTAAATACAAAGATGTATGCTTTGTTCAAAAAAAGAGGAAGATTGGATGACAGTGATGGATGCCAATAGGTCACCTGACCTACTGTATATTTATGCTATGGAAACAGACCATGGAGACTCCAGTTGAACCCTTCAAGGTTGCACCGTGAACCAGCTTGTCCTAAAACGTGCCTTGTAACACTTTTTTTTGGGCCTCAGATGGAGAGAATGTGAACGGGGGGTCAGCCAAGGGACAAAGGAGAGGGTACGTCAGCGGAGAAGATTAAGCGAGAATAAATATAGCATCGACAACAGCTACATTAACAGGATTATCAACCCGGAGAATATATCAAAAATATTGCAAAATGCAAAAGCCAAGAAGGGGAGGGGTGAAGGAAATTATATTAATGGTTAGCAGTTGGGACGACTCAGGGTGAATCCAAATGCCTGCTGACAGGGAAGGGAGAGGCGGGTGAATCTTCTGCCCCTTTGCTTTTCCCAGCACTGTGTTACCTGGAGGCTTTCATCCGTGTTTGTTTGCCCGCTTGCTCATTGTCAGATAAATTATCATAAAGCATCGTTAACCCAAGAATTATCCTCTCAGTCTCCATTCATTATTCTTGCTGCGTTTGCCGTACTGAAGAAAGGTGCTGTATCGATTAAATATATTTATACATATTTATCCAAATTTCATTACTGGTTGATGCAAATTTTTTCCCATCAGAAGCAGAAAAAGATTACCGCGCTCTGCTTAGGAATCTGGGCTGGTTTATCTCAAAAAGGCTCGTTCGGTCTAATCCCAGAGAGATGATTTCCTGTGTGTGTGTGTGTGTGTGTTATTAAAATCCTGCAATGGCTAGAGTGGACCTAGCATCCAATCCATGGTGTACCCCTGCCCTGTGCTGCCTGGGATATGGTCCAGGCCCCCTGCAAAACTCTACAGGGTATTTTTAAGTTTTAACCAATAATAAACAGTGGGTCCCTCACGCTGTTTCGTCTAGCTGATGCACTTTCAACTTTCCTCAGACTTGCCCGTCTGAGAAATCTGGGACCTGATCTAGTGCTATACTAATCATTCGCCCAGGAGAATGGCTTCCCCCTCAGTATGGGGGTTGTCAGCGGTAGTGAGGAGGCTTGCAAGCAACTCTATGCACTGTAGGCCCTCTTGGACCTCTGCCGTATCATAAAATATAACAATCGCAGCCTAACCCAGAGGCCTGTGCCATTATTTATTGTAGGCTTGAGCCCGCGAGCCACAAAGGGCTGAATTTCTCCTCGGATGAATCTCGCGTCTGGTTTGGCGGAGGCTCTTAGCGATGCTAAAACTCCCGCTGACCGCCCGCGTTAGTCCACTCAATGTCACAGCTCCTTGTGGGAAGGGACAGATTTAGGGATTTAAACAAACAGCCCTTTATTGATATTGATATAGAAGACCCGAGGTGGTCTGCACTATTTTATTTAACTGACAATTCCGGTAAGCGTTCTGACATCTGAATGAAACCTGATATGCTCAGTGGAGAGGCATGGGGGGGGGGAGGATGGAGATGAAACGGGCAAGAAATTTGTTTCAAATTATTTATCAGTTGTACATATCTTGTGTCAACAGTACAATGTATTTGAGAAGACAAATGCACAGATATTTCCTTCTAGAATACATGCGGTGAGGTTGAGAGGGTGCCGGGTTGGGGGTGGTGGGGGGGGGTGGTCGTCCGTAGCAGCATGCTGTTTTTCTTGTTCCGCAGCTGTCCCTGTTAACTGCCGCTTTGTGCAGCATCTGGTTAGATGGTCCATCTTTAAAGCACTTTCTACTTCATTTAAACCTTGCATATACATGTAAGTTTCACAAGGGCATTTTTTATTAAAAACTTTAAGCCCACATTCCCAGCGGGAATGATATCATCTCTTTGATATGCATTTCCTCAAGGTTTTTCCATCAAAACTTTCCAAGCAGGGAACAGAGCCGTATTCTGTTTTATTTTCCCGTGTGTCCCGCTGCACGCTCCGACAGACTCGCAGCTGCTTATTGTGAGCTTGGCGCGGACTCTCTGAAACCGCGGCTCCCCCCGGCCCTGGAACCCCCCGCACGGCTGCGGTCGCACCGCGTCCGCCTTTCATGGGGAGGGGGGCCCGGCCAAGGTCTCGGAGGTTCCGCTGAGAAGCGGTGGGCGCTCTGGTTCACAGACGGAGTCCGCCCCTACCACCATGAGCCAGCAGGGCTCGCCTCCGCCGTCTTCGTTGACTCACATTGATCGCTACGCGGGAAAAGTACCCACTTTTGCATAAAACCAGGCGGGAAAACTTACAATTTTTTCTGTCATTGCTCTTCTCGGCAAAGTCTTACTGTCATTCAGGGCATCGCTGGAGAGGTGTGCATCAGAAGGTTGTGGGCTCAAATCCCATAGCCAGTAGAATGCCACCGGGCCCCTGAGTAAGGCCCTTAACCCCACTTGTCCCAGGGACTGGCTGACCCTGATTTTAATTGTATGTTGCTTTCGATAAAAGCATCTGCCAACTAACTGAATGTAAATTTGAATCTACAGACTCCATTTTCCTTCCACTATTGACAATTTAGCTAGTGCTTAGTATGAGACAAGCCAGAGTTTTATGGATGATTTGTTGAATGCCTACAGATGTGTAGTCTATCAGCATCAGACTGGCAGCTGCACTTGACTAAAAATGCAAATTATTTGCTAATAGTGAGGCGTATAGGACTCTGGTTACCCGGCTGAATGGGGATATCAGAATAAAGCATAGCCCCATTTTCAACTAACTGCATTGTCTATGCATCAAATAAACCAAAATTGTATGTCCACGAGAAAACTCAAGGTTACTGACTCGTCTTGGCTTCCGTCTTCACCAGAACAATATGCCTTATTGACACGAAGATTCCTCTGCTCTCTGTGAACTAATTGCGAATAATTCCTGCTCCTAGATAAAATACGAACAGATTTGTACGCGCTGTTCATTAGAGGGTCTTCATTCCTGTCTTGTTACTCGAGGCTTAAAGAAAAATGGAATAAAATGAGCTAAATTTGAGACTTATGGTGTCAGGAAATACTAAAATAAATTTTTTAAAAATCACCCACGCATGCATGATCGTTGGCCCAGGCTGAGATATTCAGCTATTTAAAATAAAAACAGTGGCTGCTTTTTAACTGGACCGTTTTGTCCAAAACACACGTTCTTGAGAGGAACGACAGACTCCTGAAGTTCTCAGCCCGTTTTAGCGCACCGAGGTCACGTCTGCCCGCCTGTTTACCCGAACGGGAATCATATGCGGAGAGGGAAAAGTCCCATCTTTGTTTTGGCCCCCAGAGCGTATAAGTTTGGCTTAGCACCATGAAACGGCGAAGCTGTGAGATTTCTCTTTGGCAGCCTGGGAAAATAAAAGGTTCCATCTGGCGAGAGGGGCCAGAGGATAGCCTTTGCTGACCTTTGACACAGATTCTGCTTTTAGCATATTTGTACGGATTTATGGGTTGTTGAGGAACAATACCAGGCAACGCGGCGGGACAGCACAGCCCCCAGCGATGGGCAGTTTAATTTGGCTGGACGTGGGAGAGAATATGAAGACATGAGCGGGAGCACAAAATGTGTCCATGTAACTGGCTACATTTATAAAACGCACTATTTGGCGGTTGGTTGCCAGAGTTGATTCTTTTTAAACTGCTCTCTTGACCTTTGGGGCAATGATTTAAAGTACCTGTGTATCGCATTGTGTGCAACTACATTGTTTTATTGTATATTGAGGCAGCATTGAAAAGGTCTAGTAGTCACTTTCAGAAAATACACTGTTTGTGACCTCTTAAAAGAATAAACAATAATATAGATATGGTTAGATGTGGTTTGGGCAATAGAGATAATTAAATGCATATGCAGGGATCTAAGCAAATGGGGAGAGTTCATTGTATTCACTGAGTATGCAGTCGAGTCAGTTTCCACTGTGAAGCAGAATGGTCGCAGGTCCGAGTGTCCCTGGAAGTTTCTGGAAGGTGACAGAATAGCATGACTAGCTATAGCCGAGAGGATGGAGGAGTGCCGTCTGGTAGCTGCCTTTGCTGCCGAAAGCGAGCAAATCTAGCAGATCGCATTCGTCAGGAATTTGCTGTTCGGCAAACACTGTGAAATAAATACCATTTTAAATTAACATCAAAACTGAAGAATATATCGTATATACATGCCGGCAATGCAGATAGTCATTTAAATGAATTCAGGAAAATTACACACATAACGGTTCGGCTGATATTCACACCCCATACTTCCATGTGCATGGGGCGTTTGTCCTAACCTCCGTCCATTTTTTCCTCCTTCTTTCTTACTCCGTTCCCTTCTTTTTTCTTGTTTTAAGAGGGGGATGGGTGAGTCTATAAGAGGATTCAACCATGAATAGACTTTTGTTTTGCTGGTTCTTTTTTCCTCTGGACTGTGTCAATTGGTGGGATGTCTTTCAGGTCTTCGATCTGCGGGCTGGCTGGGGAATGAGTGTTCAGCGAGGAGCCGGAATCCAGGCTTGCAAATGCCGTGGCTGAAACGCCGTCGTCCGGGGATCCTAATCAAAGGCATATTTGAAATCGAAACAGAAGGCCCGTTTTAAAGACACATACCCCCGTGTCGATATGTAAGTGCTAGCGGTGTCAGTAATCAAGAACAGCATTAAATTCAGAGGTGGAAAGTTCAGGTTCAGGAAGTACAAATCCAAACCAAGATATTCTTTCAACCAACCAGTTGAGTACTCTGTGACTGTGCCCCTTTATACTCAGCTGATTGGTTGAACCTTCCACCTCTGATTAAATTTATTTGTGCATATCGGCCCGTTTTAAATATTATGGCATTAATCTGTGCATTTACTTTTTAGAAACTAAACAAACGGGGAGGTGGTCTGCCAACGGCCCATCATCCTCTGCTTCTCCTGGATCATGACATCGCAGATGCAAATGGGCCCAGCCTGTGCTGCATTCTGCAGTAGGAGGTGAGGTATTCCAGACATGCGTGGTGCTGTAAACGTCGCGAGCGGCTAATGCGAACTATGCCAGCAATCCAGGGGCCAGCGGAACGCGCGTCACAGCTTAAAGATAATACCCTGCTTCATTCCAGCGCCAAACAATCTACGCTCTTTGTTCTATTTCTGTGTGGCGAAGTCAAAAAGTCAGAAATTCGGGTGCAGCAAAGGCTGCATTTATTATTATTTATTTATTTGTTCTTCTTCAACTTTTTTTTTTTTCTTATTGGGATGAAACGATGCGGTTGACCGCAAAGTCGTTTGGCTGGTGTTCCAGAACGTTCCTGGTCAAGTGTGGGTCAAAAAATTACTCGAAACAAGCGGTGAAAAAGTCCAGGTGAGCAGGGAACTGCTGCAGACTACCCTAATTCTGCTGCAGACTACCCTAATTACTGCAAAAACGAGAAAAGGAGGTTACATTTATTTTATTGAAACATTTATACCGCACATTTATCAGGCTATGTCTTAATTGTTCGGTGAAGCTTTCTTCTGGCTTCCTCTCACGGGCCAAAAATCTGCCATTTAAGTGAATTTGTGCCTTAAGTTGACCTGGTCATATTTTGCGTGTGCTCTGCAATAGACAGACCCCATCCAGGGCATCCCCAGCCGTGTACGTGGTGTTTCCTCAATGGACCCCCGGCCCCTGGCTCCCCTGACATAGTACTGGATACACGGTTATGTAGGATAGATGAATAGAGGGATGTATGTATTTTTTTCTGCATTTTTTGTGTTCAACCAGCACTTAACAGACCTACTATGGATCAGACGCTCAGTAGGGTGCGAGGTCCTTAAGGGGATCCGCTCCACCAGCTTAACCCGTGACCGGTAGTGTTGGGTCACGTCACCTGCCCAATTCCAGACCATAACCACAGTCAGATGTTCTTCTCTCCCCCCTTGGCACATTCCACCTGTAATTATAGTGTTTGCTCAAGCGTGACCCTAAATTACCGCCATGGCTGCCGTTGACGTAAAGCGTTCTTGTCGCCATGGCTATCATAATTAATAATTCAATCTTTTCCCTTCCCTCGGCACGATATGGCTGCCATACAGCGGAACCGCACGCGTTGCCGTCAGCCACGGGCGTCCGTGAGCCACCATCCCGCGCCGAACCGCAGCTCCGACCTTTTGGCTCGCCTCGCCCGGCGTACAGCCTCGGCGGCTCAGCCCTGTCACGCTCACGCCCGGCCTTCTCCGCCACCGCATGCTTGACAGACTCGCTCAATAATTTAACACGGTACGGTTTGCCACTTATTAGACATGATGCCTGCACACGAGCCAGATTCGCCGGGTCTGAATCGATGTGACTGCGGACCAAAATATAACAGCCAGGGAGCGAAACACAAAGACCGAGAATAGATCCGCGTTTGTCTGAAGGCATCTCATCCCCACCTGCCGACCAGCACAAGCCTACGAAATGCTAACGATGTTTAAGCCGGGGCATTGCGAGGCATGCATTTCTCCGTGCCTGCTCTTACTGTGGCTGTTTTATTCTTATGAGGCAGCTACGTGCATCAAAACTATCACTTTATACCAGTTACGTTTGCAGATAGTGGGGTTCCATAACGTCATGCATCCATAGGTTATACTGGTAATTTGAAAACCAGCTATTAGATTTCGGTCTATTTTTCAATATAAGTGGCTGTTGGTCAGTGTCCGAGTTGTGGTCTGTACCAGTATGTACAGACACTCCCCGGGTTACGATGGTCCGTGTTTATGGCTGATTTTATGTAAATATTTTTCACTTTCATTACATTATTCAATAAATGTCTTGAGTTATTCCACACTTTATTATAAAATAGGCTTTGTGTTAATGATTTTGCCCAGCAGTAGGCTAATGTAAGTGTTCTAAGCGTGTTTAAGGTAGGCTAGGCTAGACTATGTTTGTTTGGTTAGGTGTACTAAAACGCATTTTCACCTTACCATATTTTCGCCTTATGATTTATTATGGTTTATTGTAATGAAACCCCATCAAGACCCCATCAGTATTTTCAGACTCAGCACTGTGGATTAGCTGGCAGCACTAACGCCTCACATCTCCCAGAGTTCAAATGGGCCTCTGTTTGTGGAGTTTTCATGTTCTCCTTGTGCCACAAGGGTTTTCTTGGGGTACTCCGGTTTCCTCCCACAGCCTAAAGACATGCAGATAAGCTAATTAGCATCTCTAAATTGTCAGTAGTGTCTGATTCTGTGTGTGTGTATGTGGGTGCCCTGCGATGGACTGGCATCCATCCAGGGTGCCCCCTGCCTTGTGCTCTCTGAGATGGCCCCCCTTTCACCCTGACCAGCATAACCAGTTGGAGGCTGGATGGATAGTCAAGCTTAAAGATAAAATGTCAGCAAATGTTATAACTCTTGGTCGTGCAATTAAGCCATTTGAGGCACAAGTGTTTTATTACTAGTATCGTTACTGTTGTTTGCTGGTATGCCTGTCTGTCTCGATCATGTGACCAAACAACAACCAGCATCCGCAGGCCTCGATGCGATCAGCCTCTGTGCATTATGCAGTTTGATTCCCCAGAATGCGTCGCCTGGGAATGTGACTGGGCGTGTGACGTCAATGGCGCTTTTTGTGGGCCGCCGGACTCCCCCTGGTCATCCAGATGAGTCACGCACAGTTCCTGCCCTTGTATGAGCCAATCTAGGCTGGCCGCAGAAGACTGGAACGCAGTGTGGGAAAAGAGACAAAAATGGTTGCCTGTGCTGGCTGCATCTGGCTCATACAAGTATAATACCAACACAAGTACTCTAATAACAATGCAAAAAACACAGAAGACAAACTAATTGGCAAGACTTAATCCACCTTAATTAAATAAAAAGGATTAATTATGGCCGGCTTTGCATGCATGCGATCGTGCAATCCATAGTTTTGCCTAAATTCATTTGTTTAGAGCACTAGAATATCCAGACTGCTTTAAAAATAAATCGCTGGATTCATTCATGGATTAGTTAATTAATTTACTGGATATTTTCTAAAAATATATACTAGACTATCACATCCTTTCATATGCCAGAAGTGTGTGGTTAATTTATTTATTGATTTATTTATTTTATTATTCTGTTGGCAGTTAACTGGAAGATTCATCTTGATTGTCTGATAAATGGAAAGTTTAGGTGCCCGCAGATCTTTAATTATGTATAATATTCTTTTGCCCTGCTTTGTGCAATCTCAAGGGTGGACTCATTCAAATCATCTACTTGAAAGTTTGAAAAGCTCCAGTGACAAGAATATTAATATGCCCACTGAGTCATATGTGTTTCAGCTCATACATATTCAATTTCCCCCATGGTCCAAGGATTTTATGTCAAACTTCGCTAAACTTGTAGTTGCCGTCCACGCCATATAACGGCATCCGGAAGCGAAACTACTGGAAGCTGCAGAGGTACAGGAGGTCGGGAGAAGTGGGGGTCACATCGCGGCACTGCGGTCAGCGGGGGGGCCCACTGTGTTCCAGCTGCTGGTATTAAAAAAAAAAATCGTTTGTTTTATAAGACAATCATGAATCGGAGTTGAGGATTATCTGTTCATTAACAATGGCTTAGCGGAAGGCATTCAGGTGGAGCAAACGCCCACCCGCTAATGAAGTTTAAACAGATAAACTTTATGTAATTACGGCTAATTAGCAGAGGCCTGGGCCCTAGTGCTCTTTGATCTGCCCGGTGCACTATTATGCTCCTCGCAGATAGCATCTCCCGTTTGCCTCCTTACACGGGGGCCAGTGGAGATTAACCAGGGGTTAATGAGAGCGAAAGCGAGTGTGAGTGACTTGCTGGCTTTTGAAGGGGGGGTTTGGGGGGGGGGAGAGAAAGGTACAGTGTGGATATGAATGAACAAGAAACACAATGACAGGGCATGAGCAGGAGCAGCAGCAGTGCTCTGTCACACGCCGTGTCACATGCAGCTCTCCTCAGAAGTCCCTCAAAGTCCAAAGGCTCTGGGTCATGCGCATCGCGACCAAGAGAGCCTGTACACTCCTGCCACAATAACTGCGTGTGCATTAGTGAAGCTGACAGCATCTCAGACACACTTCTTAGGGGGCAATAAATAAATGAATGAGTAAATAGTGCAGGAGCTGTGTATTCAAACTTCAGTTATTTATAATATTGACAGACAGAAAGAGGGAGAGGTACAGAGAGCCAGGGAGAGAGTAAGAGAGGGAGGGAGAGAGAGAAAGAAAGAGAGAAGGAGACAGAGGGATAGAGGCAGGGAGCCAGAGAAAGAGGGACAGAGAGAGGGACAGAGAGCTAAGGAGAGAGAGGCAAAGAAGCAGAGAGACTGAGAAGGTCAGAAAGAGGGAGAGAAATCAACAGCCAGGGAGAGTGAGGGACAGAGAAAAGGAGAGAGAGAGAGAGAGAGAAAGAGATGGATAGAGAGCAAAGGAGAGAGGGAGAGAGAGACAGATAAGATCAGAGAGATGGAGAGAGCCAGGGAGAGAGGGATAGAGAGAGGAAATGGGTGTGAAAGACAGAGAGGGAGGAAGAGAAAGAGAAAGAGAAGCAGAAGGCCCTGGAATGCTCGTCAATCTCTTGAACCACACTGAAATTTTAGAAATCACGCTCACACACACTCGGAAATACACGCTCACGCACACTTGCATTCACACTCATGCAGGCGCTTGATTCTGTCCCACCTCCCTCCTCCGTCATGCTCCTCCCCCACGGTGGTTCCCTCTGATTTGGGAAGAGCAGAAGGTGCTGGCGTGGCGGCCCCCCTATCCATCAGGACGGAGATGTTCAAAGCCATTCATACTGATATCTCTATACGCTGCACATTCCTAGCGCTACTAAATTATTCATTGCTCACTAATCGCCCGTTACTTTCCTGTTAATTGGATGAGAATGACTTTGAGGTCATAAATACAGGAGCTGCGCACAGGTGCGCAATGAGGAGCAGGAAATTCAGGAAAGCGTAACTGAGGAGAAACCCGTAGTGTGTGGCTGTGTTTCGACTCGGGAGGCCAAAAAGCAGAAAGTAATATCCCACTAAGGGCGCGTGGGCCAAGATGTCAGAGAGTGGATGAAACAGCAGGGATTTACCGAGAAAAGAAGGAATGTCAAGTAACTTCATTGTAAACAGAGTCAGTCACACTGGGCATTTGTTTTACAGGCTAATGGGACAGTTAGCATACCCAAAGCAGCCAGGCTAGATACGAGTTTCTCAGGAACAACCAATCAGAGCTCTGTACAAGAAGCTCCTGTCAGCACGGCGAATGGGACAATGCGACACAGAGGGATATCAGGTTGCAGGGGTTTCCTGCTTGAGATAACAGTGAGTTGGGGCAGGAACGGGGACTTCGGTGTACAACTCGGGGAGTGTGAATGACAGCAGGGAGTGCAGCGGTTTATTAAGTGACAGGAGAGAAAAACGAAAGTGCTAACAGGGCTAACAGCACTAAAAGAGCTAATGCTACAAGGGCCATGGAATCTGGATTAGCAC
>JAABNX020000130.1:29029218-29040764 GCA_015163995.2 Mormyrus lacerda
CCCCCCCCCCCCCCCCCCCGCACACACACACACACACACACATACTTTCCCAGTTTAGCCCATCTCTCTCTATCTGTCCTTGCCAGGAGAAATGCTTTCTTTATACTGGCCTCATTTTTGTTGACCTACCTGAAGCTGTTTGCTGCTGGCCTGCGGATTTATAGGGTTCTTCACAGGATGAAGAAACATGTAAAAGAGAGCTGAACTGGAGGAAAAAACTGCTCTGTCACTTAATCCCAGTCCTGCCTTTATTATTCATCACTCAGTTGTTGTCCATGAAATATACAGATCAGGCTTTAAAGTGTTTCTCACTATTTTCGAGATAAAACCTAATCGATGATACGAAACGAAACAGGGTTTGTGATGGACTTAGCGAATTTCAATTCACAGAGCAACCTTTGAAGTAATAGAACATTCAAGGGAAATCATTACCATCTCAGGTCTCTCGCTTTCACGGTGCGTCACCTGATGCCTGGCGGTAGGTGTTCTGTAGCCACCATGGTAATTTGCCGAGACCGTGAAGGGGCAGGATGGGATATTGAGGCCATGAGGGCCTTGAGACTCAGCGATGGAATCTCCCTGCTGTCCAGTGTGCAGATAAATGTGTAAAGGCTGCAAAGCAGGTCAGCCCTGACCTCCTCACCTTGGTACGATAGCTGCACAGATATCTCCCACAAGCTGCGCAGATATCCCTCACAAGCTGCGCAGATATCCCCCACAAGCTGCGCAGATATCCCCCACAGGCCACAAGGTACTGGACCAGCTGTGATCTCCTTATCACCTTTTCCGTGCCATCAGACAGTCCATGGCGTTTGAAGGAACGCAGGCACCCATAGGACACAGCCACCTGCACGCTACTCTGCTGATAGTTTGACTGATCTCATTAATTAAAGTAAACCACAGAAAAATGTTCATAAAACAAGGCTTTTCGCAAACTCTGTGAGCCCTCTATGAAGGCCGGAGAAGTCAAGCCTGCTCTTTTTCTGAGCAAGTACTTCAGAGAGTCACAGATGGAAGATTTCTCAATTCAGTCACATATATATCTTGTTTTGTCTCTTCACATATTATGAAGTAAACTTTATTGCAGTTAGCCATGAATGATTTATTGTTTATGTTGATTCGAACCTCTAGCTGTCCTCCTCCTTTACAAAACGCATCTATTCCTCTTTTCCTGGTAAGCTGCGACTTCTGCTTCAGCAAAGAAATGAAGAAGACAGTTTTTCTTCTTTGCGTGACTCAGATCGTTTCTTTCCACGTGCATAAATACACTGAAGTTCTGGGACGTGGAGAACAAATCATTTGTTTATAAGGAGATAATTATATGTTACAAATGACAGGCTACTGACACGAGAAGTAAACTGTCATATGAAAGGCTGATCTCGTCGCATATGCAAGAACTCGAAAAACTTGCGCGTCAGATACATGGGTATCGTAGGCCGACTAGAAGATGACGACGGATTAAACGTGTTAGATGCTGATGCGATGACGAGTCCTGCAGCGGTGATCGCGACGGCCCGCAGCGACATTTCAGCGAGAATCTGTCAAATTATTCCGATGTCCACACACACGTGATTCGCAACCCCTGAATCGCCCCGCGGTGCTTCGATCCCGAAGGGAGCGCGCTTTGTCACTTCGGAATCAAAGAGACAGCTTTGCTTATACCTGTGACCTGCGAGATTAAAGCGCCCGGCTGACCGATAAGGAGAAGAAAAACAAAGACCCACCACACACTCAATAGAACAGGAAAGCATGGCGCTGCAGTCAGCCTTTGGGTTAAATCGTAGGTACGTCACCCCAGCTGTAGATGCTGCAGGTGACAATACATCTTAGTTTCCACCTGACTTTCACCTGAGCCCAACTCAGCTGACTCTCTTGACGACGGGGGTCCGACTTGCCTGTCCATATTACCGGGCTGCCATCTCTACTCCAACAGGGGTGAACTCTAGCACCCATACGTCTACTCAGGAAGTCTGAAAGCTGCCAACGGCAGGCACCAGTCGGAGCACATGATGAGTCACCGGCGGAAATAATGCCACACATGGATCGCGGTAAATTGGAGAAGCGGCGGCGGCGGCTGCTTGTGTGACCTGTCGTGGGGGGAGCGCTCGCCAGCGTAGGGCTATAAATGTCCCTGTGCCTCCATCCCAGGGAAAAAAAAAAATCCAGTAGGACAAGACTTTTAGGCTGAACTTCTTATGAAACAGTACCAGCCGGAACTTTATTTTTTTTTGCTTGTTAAAGGCAGCATTTATGTTGCATGATGAGCAGGAATGAAAGAAAAAGCATTAATCGTGTTGACCTGAGTTCTTTTTGCGAGGCGTGGGGGGGTTGGCTTTCGGGGAGGGTGGGGGCCACTTTCATCGCCCCTCAAGAGCACCTTAAACCTTAAACACTGTCAGCTATCCTATGCCTCACTGACACCCATCCCCCCCAACTCCTCCTGTCTGCCGGGGGGGGGGGCTGCCCTTGTGGTGGAAGAGGTTAAACAAAGAGCCATGACTGTCAGCCTGAGTGGAACCAACTGGCTCACGGTTATCAGAGCATAATCAGCACTAATAGGAACATAATGGCTAACAGTGGGGCCGTTTTCACAGAGCCGTCGCCGTGGACGCAATGCAGGCCATTCCCGTGGCAACCGCTGCCTCTCAGAATCCTTCAGGAGAGCAAGTCGCATTTTCCACTTCTACTCATTTCCAGAAGCACTATAAATTATTTTACTTATTCAATAGGCTTTTATGTATATCTCTAAACATTAAATTAAAAAAACAACAGATTTCTTACATTCATATTTGCATTCAAGCATGTGTCATCTCTTTATGTGGCTGTGAGGTAATATAAACCACTTGCATTGTTCAGGTCCATTTTAGATAATCAGTCACTCAATGCGCTCAATGTCTTTGTGAATATCACTCCTTTCTCAGGATGCACAGGGCACTAGACAAGTGCCCACCCAGTACGGGATACCAGCTGATTGTAGGGCACACACAGTCACTAACCAAGTGCATCCTATGGGCCAAAGTCAAAAACCGGAAGAGGCTGTGAAATGACTAGCACTGTGTTTCTCACCTGTGAGCCAGGGACTGCCCTCGCCAGCCTTCACTCGTCCCACCCACCTGCCGTTCCTGGTGTCTTGCACAGGACCCCATTTCACTTTGGACATTTTCCTCTGGCCGGAGCTCCGGCGAACGAGACTCTGACACCCTGTCTCCTGATGCTCCTTCGGGCCTTTCTATCTTATCTCCCTTCTCCAAATGCTTCTTCGGAAAGAGAGTCTCCAAAGCGGACTGCTGTCCGCCCTGAACTCCCCCAGTAATATGGGTATATTCACCATGCTTAGTCACCACTTGCTACATTCTGGGACACACAGAACTTTTCTTTTCCGTTTTGCCCATTATTTATGAGGATGTCAGCTCTTAGTACTACCTTAAATAATCTCTTGTTCTCTCTCTTGTACTGGCATTTGGGGTATTTTCCTGCCATATGTCCTCTGTAGCCTGGCTTCAAGCCCCCCTGTGGCCATGGACTAGAGAGCTGTATTGATGGATGGATGGATGGATATGTGCATTTTAAAACTGCTTCCTGTTTTTGCCGTGTGTGACATCACAGATGGCCTTCCAATCACATTGAGAAAAGTATTCTGAAGAGGTAACATAAAGTCACGATGAATAAAATCTGCAGCAACACTGACACAACTATTTCCTGAGATTTTTGCAAAACATATGGGTGGGGAGAGACCGAACAAAAGATTAAGGAATGTCAAAAAAGGAACAAATCATTGGCAAAACATGAATTAGGAGATGTTCCTCTGTGGTGGTATTGACTAAATGGTTATTGTAATAACCCCCTAGCCAAGGCTGCTTATTGATTTAGGGTTAGGTCCCTCTGACATGTGAAGTTCACACAAATACACAGCCCAAAGTGTTAGCTTTCAGGAGCACGGAGTGGCGATTTCGATTCGAATAATTACGGCAATCTTTCGCCTTTGATTTGATGAAAAGCACAGCGACATGCAGCAAGCAGAGTGAGCGCTTCCAGCGCAATTAAAGCCGGTGGGGTCAGGTGACGAAGGCAGCCGCGCACACTGTTTAACAGCGGCATTCTGGGGGGGGTCACCCTCCACGACACCCACAAAGGCCAAGCTCTCGGCGGCCCAGCAGCTGAGTGCTTTCAAAGAAGCAGCGATTAAATCCCGCGTGTCCATCTCCCAAGGCACGAGTAACACCAGAAGACCGGCATGTTCCTCATGAACGCGTTCCTAATTCCTCCTTCCAGGCGGTGGTTCAACGTGCCTGGCATTAACGGACAATAAAACGTCTAGGCGAAAAAATAAAAAAGAATGTGAAATCCCACCAATTTGCCCGAAGCAATTACCTAATGGTGTGTGTGTGTGTGTGTGTGTGTGTCTGGTTTAGGTTTATATTACATTGTGGGGATCAAATGTTCCCCACAGTGTAATAAAAACTTGTTACTTTGACATTGTTGGGACCATTTTTCAGGTCCCCACAAAGATCTGTTAATGCAATCAAAGAACTAAATATTCCAGAAGTCTCATACTTTGTTTGGTTACTTATGGTTAAGGTTAGGGTTGGGTAGGGGTTAAGGTCGTCATGTTAGGATTAGAGTTTATCCCATAAAAATGAATGGAAGGTCCCCACATAGATATAATAACAAACCAGTGTGTGTGTGTGTGTGTGTGTGTGTGTGTGTGTGTGTGTGTGTGCGTGCATGCGTAGGAAGGGGGGGGGGTCCATAATTAATCTCATTTAAATCCATTTAAAAGCCTCAAGGATGTCCTCACAATGCAGTGGAACTGATTCCATGCTGGTGATGGCCTCTGGTTTGTTAAATAATGTCAGAAATTTCAGATATATGTACCATATACAGTATGTACAAGGGTACAGTTGTATCTAGCACCAAACGAAAATGCAATCGAAATAAACTCACAATAATCCCTAAATGATTGTTAATTTCTTTATAATAATCTGTTAGACATTATATAATTGAAATAAAGAATTGCTTGATTTGTTTTAAAAGAGAAGAAAGGGACATTTTTAAGAGTTTTAAAGAGGCAGTGAATTAACCTCTTGAGCATAAAAGAAAAATCTGGAAGCAATTTTGTTGCTTCTAAAATTTGCTATTCACCACTAAATGTAATTCAATTATCAATCGTCAAATGTTTGAATAACCTGACTGACCTTCCAGGTACACTGAGGACGTACAGGTTTGTTTAGCTAATATATAGTGACAAAAATGTCATAATCTTGATGCTTTGAAAAAAAGGTTGATTATTTTTATGGCACGTAGCTATATGTAAATCTCACTGAATCCCCAGAGGAAACGTTTCAAAAAAAGCATACGACTGGAGAAACGGACAATATTGGAGGAAACATGACAGCGCATCCCAGCATGCATTGCTCCCAGACGGGCGCGTGAATGGAAACAGGTGTGTTGCTCATTGTTGGCTGGGTCCATGGGATTTGGCCTACGTGGTGTGTGTGCAGCCCGGGTGATTTGGGTCAATAGAGCACATCTGGTGTCGGTCTCACACAGCGCACACGTCCGTGGCCTCAATCCCATCCTGCCACGGCTTGCATCTGGATTCACTCTCTCCCCCCGGCGGGGGTTGGGGGTAAAGTGACCCTCCGTTCCAGGTGCTTTTGGACGTCCGATGGGCACCACTGCACCGGGGCAAGACCCGAGGCGGGAAAACAGCTTTCCCTGTCATGCCAGCTTGGAGAGGCAATTAGGAAGCTGAGGAACAGATCGCAACCTTCCACGCCGCAAGACGTGTCTTGATCCGCCACTCGGCCCGGAGCGGACATGCCACGCCGCGGCGTTAGTGAACAGCACTAACCTGCATGTTAATCTGACCGACAGAGTCTGGTACCGAGTGGCAAGCAAATCCAATCTGAAGCAGTAGGCGCTGCGGGATCACATGCGTAGTATTTTGCCCAAATGCGACCGTAGCCTGTTAGGCCAATGTTACATTTAATGCACTTTGTGACCCGGTAAAGATGAACAGTTGTCTTTTAACACATGTAACAAAATGTATGCGTACAGAGAAATTAAAGTATTCAAGAACAGAAATAGCGTCACAAAAAAAAGAAACTCTGGAAAGCACAAAAGTATTTAATTACCCAAACAAACCCAATAATCCAATAATCTGACTGCTAGAAAAAGTTCAAGATTATTGTATACATCAACTCATATTCCATCCATTCCTCAGCCCATTAGTGCCATGCATTCTACGGCTGCTGCAGTGCATCATGGGAACGAAGGATTTCCCCCCCCCCTACATTTGCATTTACCAAACTTTTCTCCTTAGCAAGAATTTTTTTCACCATAAATGCCTAAAGCATTTAAACACATTGGATTCGCTGCTGTGTTTTCTGTTAATGCCAGGCAAAACGCTGCTTCTTTCAATATATTTTGCCCCCTGTCCCCACGGAATTACTGGATATATGCATCCATTTTAATAAATAATTAAAGTGGGCCGCCGTATTACTTCTGGGGTTTAATGCGCTAAGATGGAGGAGGCTGAGGATGTTGGAGAGACCCTCCTGCCGAGTGACCCGCCATCTGACTTCGTGTTAATAGGAGGCAGGATGTGCCGTAAAATGAAGTGATCGGGGAGAGGCGTGGCAGACCGGTGGCACTGCTGTGGTGGGGGCTGGGGACGGGGGACGGGTTGCACACGGTGCCAGGACAGGCCTCTATGCCCTGAATGCATGCACAGCCGTACAGCCTGACTCATTATGAAATGTCGTTTTCATTAAGATTTTTTATTTCATTTTAATTCAGGAACAGCGCTCTCCTGTCAGCACGCACACCAGCTTGGTCGTGCCGCTAGTCTCAGTGCGAGTCATGAGTTTGTACTTGTTGCCTTTACTGTATGTGTATTTTTAATCAAAATAGGAATAGGTAACGGGTAAATGTCAAAAAAGAATAATAAGAGCCGCACCATTATTGTTTGTGGCAAAAAAAAGAATAAATGCAGTTAATTAAGCCTTTGACTGAAATGGGTGTCATTTTAAATCTGAAGTTTGCCTACTTTAGTAAGCTTGATGTAAAAGAATGTAAAAGAATGTAAGAAAATGGACATTATTGTTTTCTCTTTATGTGTCCTGCTTATTTTGTATGTTGCATGTAGATGATGAAGTGTTAATCTAGTCTGATTTAATCACTTTTCAAAACCCATTACGCAAATTAACGCCTGTATTTTTGTGGAATAAGGATTAGCGCATAACCGTGTTGTGACGTTTTTCGTTTTTTTTTTTTTTTTCCCCTGCTGCATGGTAACCCTGTAATTCCCCCTCACGTTGAATTTAAGCCCCCAATAAGC
Source organism: Mormyrus lacerda (assembly GCA_015163995.2). Lineage (NCBI taxonomy): Eukaryota > Metazoa > Chordata > Actinopteri > Osteoglossiformes > Mormyridae > Mormyrus > Mormyrus lacerda. The sequence continues at coordinate 29,036,561 of JAABNX020000130.1, forward strand.
AGGATTTGTGCACTAATGCCCTACCGTACGCCGCGTACGTAAGACCCTGATGCTCCGCCCTCGTCTGCAGCCGCGCAGACTGCACAATGCCAGCTGTATGGTCTCATTCCGCGGGTGAGGGGTCACCTTATTTACTCTATGCTGAATGTAAAGGTGCTAAAATGGGTTCTGCACTATATTGACTACAGGGTGGATTTGGGATATTGGGAGGGTCAGGCAAAGGCCTTACTTAATTTGAGCCCCTGTCAGCTAGCATTTTTTTTTTTTGGGGGGGGGAGGTCACTTAATGCCACTTTTCCCACATTCCTCAGCTCCCCAGATTCTTCTTGGCCAATGAGAAAGGTGGGTTTGGTCATGGAGGTGTCAGAAGAGCAAACGCAGGATTTTTGGATTAGCGAAATAAATTCTTGGATTTAAGGTATTCTCAGCTAAATGTAAGTGAACGAAGATAAAGTCAATTTAAAATGGGGTTCCTTAAATCCAATAAGTCATCTAGCTAACAAATCCTGTGTCGTGTTGCAGGCCTCACACATGAGAAATTGGCCCACGTACCTTGGTTTTGTCTAATAAGGCCCATGTGGACAAATGGCCGCTGCTTGTTTGTTTGTTTGTTTGTTTGTTTGTTTGCTTGTTTGTTTGCTTACTTCTTTGTTTTCTTGCTCATTGACATTGTGCTGTAAATCAGCAGCTAATGTGATTTACTTGGGAGCAGGAATTTACCCCAGTTACAGGGCAAGGTGCCCATTGACATAATTGCTTAAAAGAAAAATATCCTTTCCTTTACTTATAAAAGAATAACATAAGAAAGGAGAGCAGGAGATCTTGAAAAAAAAGTAAATAAAATTAATGCAAATAACAGTCTCATTGCCTTTTAATTCTTAATTCATCATCTGTGCTCCAAATTCCTTGACAATGTTATAAGGCCTAACTTCCTGTGTTAAAAATGTGTGTGAGAAAAGTGTCTTTTTTCATGAAAATGTTGCCAGCAAGCTGCGTGTGCTTAGCAGTTACCAATGATTATTAATTGCAGGTCAAACTTCTGTCTGACTTGTTTGAAACTAATTGCCCTATGGTTTGTTTACAGATATCAGATTATTTTAACGTTGACGTGAAATTTGAGGCGGTTTGTGAAGCCTTCATAGGTTTCGTGTTTCTGACACGACAGGGGAAAATTAAGCAGTAAAATATGCTGTTTCTCCTCATTTTACAAGCAGAACATGTTTTTTTGTTGAAGCGATCTGTCTTGCCCAGTTTTCTGGGGGCGTAACCAAGACATCACCCTATTAAATCCACCCCCATTTAAAGGTATTTCCTTCATTTTTTCATTTTCCTTTATTTTCAGTGAATTAATGTCTGCTTGTTTGTTTTCAGGCTGCAATCCTTCTGAACAGTGCATGGACAAAACATGTACCGTATGTCAGATCTACAATCCTTCTGCATAACTGGTGAACATCTTTAAAAAACATTTTTTTTTTCCCATTTTTCAGCCAGAAGCCTAAAGTTGTGACTGGCTCCGTACGTCAAACAACCCAAACTGTTTATTTCTGGGGGGGTTAGATAGGTGTTAGTTTAGCCCCAGACCTCAGGGGTTGCGGCTTCTGTCCTCCTCTGGTGTTCCGCTCTTTTTGTGTTCACGTGCTCATGCGGGTTCTCTCCCAGGAGAGCAGTCTCACCATGACCCTGCAGTGGATTATGGGAAATGGATCAAGGACAAACGAAACTACCCCAGTTGCCAGCTCTGTGTCCTTAGTGATATAAATGTCATGGGCGGAATATGAAGAGATGCTGATGTTTCACGCTGTAGCATGATTCCGAGCGCAGGGGCCAGCAGATTGATCAGTGTCTTTAATCTCCCCATAATGCATGTGCCCCTAGTTCACGTCCTGCGCACCTGGCGCTGGTTTATTGGCTTGTTAGATACCCTTTGCTGGGTTAGTGTTTATGGAGAATAGGTGGAATTTTTGTGTGACCCCCTCTTCTGTTTGAACCAGAGCTGCCAGCCAGCTGGAATCCTTATCAAGATCAGTGCTTTGGGTGTCAGTGTGTCAGAGCCACTGCCCTATTCATGCAGTCCAACGCAAATGTGCCAGCTGACCTTAAGGCCACGCCCCTTTCCGTTCTCTAGGTATCAGACCCAAGTCCCACTTGGGATATTTTCTTCTTACATTACCATATAAGGAAAAATGTGCTACATATTGCATTAATGAGGTGTGACGGCGAGACTATAAAGGCTATAGCTGATTGATGTTGGTTATATGCTTACGGTTGAGAACTAGACAAGACAGCCTATTCTGTTCGATCATTCTATCTTTTTTGTAAGTGTAATAGAGGAGAATAAAATTAATTAAAACGACACTTGGATGTACTATCTCTGATTACTTGCCTGGGGAGCGACCCCCCCCCCACACCTCCCCACGTGTCACAACACATTTCATAGCAAATGTTTAATTGCTGACAAGATTCTGGAAGTTGTACATCCCCTTTCTGCAGGGTATCAAGCTGCTGCAAGAGCAAATCGCTCTCTCTGCGCCGCAAACCGCAGCCCCCGATCCCACCGGCTAAGCTGTCCCGGCTGAGTTTCTGAAAGTGCATTTCGGGTCCAGGTTTAATGGAGGCATTTGGATGCTAATGCCGCTGAACAGCGGTGTATGGCAGATGTGCTGCAAGTGCGGAGTAATTATGCACGAGAGGCAATGAGTACAGTTTGCAGGAAACCTTACCCAAGATGATGCACAGAAGCCAGATCTGCTAGCCGCTTTTTATTGTGGGATTAAGATGCTATTTTGGTGAAAACACGACAAATTCATTTTCAGGAGCCCAGGATTCCCTGTCAAATAAAAAAAAAACCAAGACATAATCCTGACATTTCAACACTTTTTTCTCAACTGAGCGGATGTTTGCTGTTCATTGTATAATTTGTTTCATGTCAAATTAAATACATCTGATGCCTTAGATTATTTAAAATGCTCGGATCACATTTACATTTGTTGTGGATAATTTGCATTAATATCTCTGGTGAAGTGATTGTGATGTGAAAACCTTGAGCAGCAATAAAACATTTCTATGCAATTAAGGATTGTTATATGTCAAGTACTTCATGACTTTCCGTTATGCAAGCAAATTAGTAAATGGATAGATGATGTCATACACCATGTATGACATACAAAGTATATTTCAAGGAAGCCTCTTGTTCAGTTTCAGTACTGTTTATCTCCAAAAAAAATATAGATCCTTTCTTTTACACTGATACTTTTCTCTTCTTCGATTTTCCCCATCTGCTAAACTGGAGCATTGAGTCTGTCATGTTTTTAATCCCAGGTCTCCTAATGGCATTAAACACATCGCTCTTCCACCGTAATGCATGACACAAAAGGCTTTCTTAAATTATTTTTTGTGCTGAAACAAGCTGGAGATTAGCACAAGTCGGTAAAACTTCAAAAACAGACATTCCCATCCATATGGCTGTTTAAGGGAGCAGATACTTGATCTAGGAGCAAATTCCAGATCCGGAACAGATTCCCTGAGATTTACCCAGTAAATTTCTCACCTTTAGGTACAAATACTTCATTTCGGGAAGTTATTCAACTATGACTAAGGCCTGGACAAACGGAAGCAGCAGTGAGGATGGCGACAGAAGAGGTCACGCGGGAAGAAGCCTTCAAAGAAGACACTCTGTTTACCAAAACAACTCCAAATGGAGCAGATGGCTTTGTGTTGACTTAGATGGAGTTCCTGCTCTTCAAAAGCTTGTACTCACCAACCGCAAACCGTATCAGGTTCCTGTGAAGCGGAAGTTGAAGCATTGACGGATACGCCAGTCACGCTCAGTCGGTCGGTAGCGGAAAGGCCATCGGCGATCTTAGCGGCTAGGACATTTTAACGTGCTAGTTGCTTCCGGTGAAAAATCACTATGTCCCCATTTCTAGCCACATAAAAAATATATGGTACCTGTTTATTCTGCAGTGTCAGTGTCACCGAGAATGTGAGAGCTCGACAGTGACAAAACTCGGGTAGTCCTGAGGCAATCATAATTAAGACTGCAGAATTGCCACTGTCAGGTGCTACAGGCTCAACACGGTGACACTCATGCCTAGAGTTAAGGGGGGGCTTTATGAAGCCATCATTCTATTTATTAACCTGTCAGCATTATACCTATGTGGTCTTGTTACACCCCCCCCCCCCCAAATTCGCCCACTATTGCCAC
>JAABNX020000130.1:29049458-29080173 GCA_015163995.2 Mormyrus lacerda
GGGCATGAGGTCTGGCAAGTCAGAGGAAGATGGCATGGCCCCGGATGGGCATGAGGTCTGGCGGGTCAGAGGAAGATGGCATGGCCCCGGACTGGCATGAGGCCGGGTGAGTCAGAGGAAGATGGCATGGCCCCGGATGGGCATGAGGCCTGGCGGGTCAGAGGAAGATGGCATGGCCCCGGACTGGCATGAGGCCGGGCGGGTCAGAGGAAGATGGCATGGCCCCGGATGGGCATGAGGCCTGGCGGGTCAGAGGAAGATGGCATGGCCCCGGACCGGCATGAGGCCTAGCAAGTGAGAGTCAGCAAACACTCATTTGAAAGCAGTTCCACATGTGCACTTTGATGTAGCGGTACGACAAATGAATGACTTTATACTTAATAAGCTAATAGCAACCAGGATGTCCATTCATCCCTCCATTTGCCATTATGCTTTAAAAACAACTACCCAAATATTGAGGGCAGTGTTTATAAACAAGCAAAGAATGTTACAAATATCTTACATTGAGTGTTTAAATAAGTAACTGGAGCAGCAGCTGAATAAAGTTTTGCAGTCTCTAAAAACTGGAAGTGTTTTCACGATTTTGGCCACTAGTGTACATATAACATCAAAAGATATTCATGACTTCAATAAATACACATTTATTTGGGGGTGGGGGGGGGCAAAAAGCATCATGGGGGCTAAAGCCCATCTAAAATAGACCTAATGATGCCCCAGGCTTATGGGCTCACCAGGGGCCGCTTAGTGCATGAGGCAGGGGCCGCTGTTTAGCAGCACACGGATGTCTGCCTGGGAGAAATGTGGAGAGAATATGCGAGCCGGCCCCCACTCACAGGGCAGGATCTGACCCCCCCTGGGAGGGAAGCGAGAGCGAGGCCAGACATGCGTGTGGTGATGTGAGGGGGTGCGTGTGCGGTGCAGCACATTCCCCACAGCCCTGTGAGTCTTATCTCAAGGGTCACGACCTTTGGCATGACACGGCTTTGTTCATTTCAGTGTTGAGGCTTCTGAGGCACCTGTGGAAGTTAACGCATGCGTGTCCTGACCGCAGGCGGCCGACCTTCCCGATTCTCTTCCACGTGTCAGTCTCTGTAGTTTGTCAGCGCGGACCGGGGACTGATGAACTTATCTGGGGCCCTGGTCTGAGATCAGCGCAGGCACCCAGATATCGCCTGTTTAACTAACCTTCACATTTTTCCCCAGTCCGCCTCAGTAGATCCCCTCGCCTTGGACAGCAAATTCATTAATTCATCCCTTTGCATGGATCTAGCGCTCAGCAACAGGATAAAACCACCTCAGAGTTTGTACGCCAAACGAAGCAAGGGGGCGCTATTGCTGCTCCAGGAAACTGGAGGCTCCATGGCCTTGAGACACCTCCAATGACACATCCCTCATTGACACATCCCTCATTGACACATCCCTCATTGACACATCCCTCGAACACAGATATGTGTCTACATTTTCATGTTTATAGGTAGTGTCTTGGTAAACGGTGAAGAATTTAGGTTCTCCTCCACAAGCGCCAACAACCTTGTGACGTAGAGACCCTGCTGGATTTGACACCACATCTCCCCAGCATCTGCCACCAACAGACCACATCCTCTCACTACCCCCTTTCAAATATGTTCCCTGGACCTGTTCCCAGACCTTTCTGGCCCCAGACCATGACCAGCCCCCACATGTGCTCAAATTATACAAAACTGGTACTTCTGCTACTCTGTTTCTGCAGACCTTGCTCCCCCTGCCCCTATATCTGATGGTCCTCAATTAAGCTAATTGCACCCTGACAGAAATGTCACATGTTTCCAACGGCCTTAATGTTTTCTCAATCTTTCTCGTCCAAGGAAAATCCCCCGCAGCTCAGGGTATTTGCGAAATTATGAACTCGGGATTGATTAATTTGTGGGAAGGCAGCGCACCGTTGATATACAATAGCTGGGAGACGGTTGCATTTTCACGAGTTCACCGGCCTCTTTGTCTGACAGCCCTGCTCTGACTGGGTAATTGAAAGTAAAAATTCTGGAAGTGAAAATATTGAAAAAGTCATTTTCCCCCCATGCATGTGACAACTCACTGGGTTAGGGAAGGCTGTGAGGATGGGACTGGGTGATGTCACACGCCCTCTGAGAAAGCTAGGCACACATAACTAAGGAGGAGGATACACCCTTAATTCAAATAATAATATCCCAAAAATGAATGTATAATCATCCAATAAAACAATACCTACTGGCACCCATCTATTCATATAGCGCTTGGCGAATGATGAAATGTATTGCACAGATTTCATGGGGGAGATGGGCACGTCATACCTAAGTAAAGGTTATCAAAAAATGTTAATAAACACCAAAGGCATGATTATCCCCTCCCCACATCATAATATAAAGGACCAAATATTTTGGACACGTTGTACTTTGTGTGTGGGGGGGGGGTTGAAAGCCAGCTGCGTTTCTTTTTCTTTTTTTTTTTTTTTTTTGAGGAGTTTAGTAGGATTTGTACCCTTTCAAAATATTTTGCATTCCTTGGGTTAATAATAGCCAAAGGTTCTGATGGGAGCAGGAGTCTTTGTGACCTGAGACTGGGAATATGATTGAAGCTGTTCAGTATTTATAGTGTTTTTTGCCCTGTTGTCTTTCCTCTTAACTTCAATAGTTTTAGTGGTCTCCTGCATTACTGCTCCACATAGTTATGTACGACTGGCAAGAAATGTGAAAAATGCCCCAATACCACATCAAGTCTGCAGTGAGTCGACCCTTGTAAGTGTTGTATACAGATTTTCTCTTGAAAGTTATTTTTTCTGTCATCCATACCTCTATCCATTTTCTTTTCCGCTAATCCAGTACAGGGTTACGGAGGGTTACAAGGCTGAAGCCCCTGCCCACCTCAGGCTGCACATTCAACTTTTAGACACTGAATCGCCTACACTGCATGTGGCCAGAAGGCGGAAGCCTGGGGAAAACCCACACGGGCACAGGAAGAGCATGAAGACTCCACACACAAGAGCGCAGCTGCCCGTCGAACCCGCAAACCCCACATGCGTTAGCCGACAGTGCTACCAATTCATCCTGAAATTTGTCCCTGTCCTAAGCCAATGGCAAACGACAAGCTAGTGAGGTCGTCATTCCAGCCGTGAGAGAGGAATGCTTTTTGGTTAATGTACCACAGAATGAACCCAACAGCAGACATCTGAGCATGGAAAGACATGGGGAGATTCCTCTGACCTTTGGGGTTTGCTCATCATGGTCAACCTCTCTCCTGCAAACCACTTTTCTGCCATAGTATTTGATACTTGCAAATAAGCATCAGCATATTCAGACTCGGATGCTGTTTGTCTTTTTTTTGTTTTACTAAACGGGGAATGAAAGTCAGGATTTTGAGTCTGTGAGAGACAGCGGTATTACCCGTAGATCTATTTTTCTTTTATGGCTCCTCCGACCTACCTCTGGAGCTAGACATCGCCTAGCATGGAAGAGGTAGAGAAAATCTCAATTGACAATACAGAGGGGTTCATATGACATAAGCAGAAAGTGTTAAACATTGACGTATATTTCATGTTATGAAAGTGTACAGGATTTCTGTTTCGGTCCACATGCTACACAGATGTTAACATCACTTAAATGAGTAAAAAATCTACAAAGATCTTGCATGTTAAGAGCTGGAGGTCTCCAAAGATTTTGGGGGAAGTAACATCAGGAAAGTGATCTCTATTACAACACACAACTATTATTTTTTTAATTCAAAACAGTAGATTACTTATTACTGATCCTAAACACTTATTTTTGCCCAGCTGGGAAAAGATGATCTATAGTTGGATTCTGATAGAATTGTTGCAACCAATTATATCTGACAATGTAATGTATCCACTAGTAGAAGATGATACAAAGCAGATTGGCTGAATTCAAATATATATATAAACAACATTCCTAAATAACAGTAAATGCTGAATGTGGAAGAACTGAAAGAATGCAAAGTTGTGCCTTTTAGGTTTAACGAAGCATGGAAGTCTCGTGGGTGAAAAAAAACGGCACAGGAAAAACATTTTGCAGGGAAGTATAGTCTTGCTATTGCTGAGAATGATATGTATTTGAAACTAAATGTCACTTTTATTGTATTTGGCTTGAGTTGTAGAGGTACAGTGTGTGTTTTCACTTTTTGGCAGCTAATGGCTAATTTTGGGTTGTTTCAATATGTAGCACTGTCACCTAACACCTCCAGTGCTGGGGTCTTGAACCCTCCCCCTACTGTATGTCTAGAGTAGGGGTTCCCGACTTTTTTTACGACCGTGTACTGGCTTACATTGGGCAAAAATGTCCATGGACCATGGAGGTGCTGCAAGTAAAACGTTTGTACCTCTGCAGTGGATCACTTGGCGGATCAGATTTTAAGCAAGTTAAGCAGATTCTTTTTATTTTTTTTTCAGGCGGAATACTGTGGGCCAAGGATGGGGAGTGCACATGTTCTCCCAGAATTTCAGTTTCCCTCTACGACAGTGTTTCCCACTCCAGTCCTCGGGGACCCACAGTCGGTCCACATTTTTGCTCCCTCCCAGCTCCCTATCGGGTGTGTGTGTGTGTTGAGATGGGCCAACATCCCGTCCATTCGCTCGGAAATATTCTCTTCCTGGGATAAGCCCCTGGTTCAACGCCTGCTGACTAATGTTCTGGTAGATAGATGGATGAACAGTTCTATTTTATAATAATAATAACTTGGATATAGCCCATTCACAATCTCCTAGCAATAATGTCAAGAATAATCATTAGCGTCAGAAACAGTCATTAGTGGAACATCTACAGAAAATGTAATGTCACAGCTGGTGGTAAAACACATAATGTCCGGGGACTCATCCGAATCAGATAAAGAAGATTGAGTGATGTGTTTACTTGCCAAACCGCTGCTCAAATGTCAGTCACTTAAGGTCCCTGACAGGTTCTCCCAAGCTCCAGCCTGCTGGAAAATTCAGACCTATGATCTTTGGCTCCTATTTGCAGCAGCATCAGTACCGCATGAGTCATTTTGAGTGTGTTCAACCAATGCAGTGTTTTCTTCTTGCAGCATCACATTTCACGAGTGCAAATTGATATTTATCTGGCTGGTAGGCAATGAAAAATTGCTGGATGTTTCTAAGAAACGGAACAATGACATTCATTTATTTCATTGACTGACAATCCCATATTTTGGTAATGAAGTACTTCATGATGGGCGATAAATACTTTACATAAATGTATTATGGATAGCAGTGCCTCACACCTCCACAGATGGTGTTTCCATTCTTGCCTTGTCTTCATACTGTGTGCATGGAGTTTACATGATCTCTACATGTTGTGTGGATTTCCTCTGCACAGTGCACCCCTGCAGACCAAAGGCATACAGTGAAGCTAATTACCAGTAGTCCAGCAGTGTGTGCTTGTGTGTGAGTGCAGGTACGAATGTACTGTACAAAGGCCTGGCATCCCATGCAGGTTATATCCCTGGTTTGTACCCTACCATAGACTGGCATCCCATGCAGGGTATATCCCTGGTTTGTACCCTATCATGGCCCAGCATCCTTTGCAGAGTGTATCGCTGGCTTGTACCCTTTAATGCCCAGCATCCCTTGCAGGGTATATCCTTGACTTGTACCCTATAATCTCCCAACATCTCATGCAAACAATATCCCTGGCTTGTACTCTACAATCTCCCAGCATCCCTTGCAGGGTATATCCCTGCCTTGTACCCTTTCATGGCCCAGCATAGCTGGCAGAGAATATCCCAGGCTTCTACCCTACTGTACCCTACTGTACCCACCAGCCAAATGCCCCCAGCCACAGCCCTGTACTGGATAAGTGATTAGAAGATAGATAGACGTTTTATGATTTCAGATTATTTGTCAAGTGCTTCACGTGTCCTGGACATTTCTATATAAATCTGTTCACTGACACAGTTATAAAGCGTGATAATGAATGATTCATAATACCTGAATCATTCATCCCTGCCTTCCTCTGAGATTTGATCTATGTATCTTCCCATATCCAACGCGTGATTTTTTGAGAATTAGGCCACTTGTTGAAGTGGACGTGACTAATTTAGGTGCCTTTTCAACAATGACTGAGATCGCCTTACCTGCCTTTACCTGTATTGTATTGCAGACTTTTTTTTGCACAAAACAAATTATGGAACCCAAGTGACTCATTATCTCAGCACGTGCTGAGCATTTTCCTTTAAGAGGTTTAGATATCATGCTGAATACTGTATAGACTAGGTAACGCCCCAGAAACTCTTTCCAAAAGAGTGACTTTAGATATCATGCTGAATACCGTATAGACTAGGTAACGCCCCAGAAACTCTTTCCCAAAGAGTGACTGCTGTTGATTTTATGACCACCTGTGCTTAATGCCTTAACCATAATATATGTGATTTTTTTCGGGCATTTTTGCACTTCTGACACTTAAAATCAATTCTGTACAAATGAATGTTCCTCCAGTGGATTTTATATTTTGGTGAAGTAGAAGATGATATGGAAAACGTTCCTTTTTCCTGGCAGATGCTTCTTTACTGGGGAGGCTCTTTATATTTTGCTGAGCTTGCAGAAAATAAGAAAAAAAAATAGAATTTAAAATAAGATGTAAAGGAGGAGAAGAGGGGAAAGCGGTAAAGAAGAAGATGAGGAAGAAGAAGAAGAAAAAGCTGCCAGGCTGTTTTGTACGAGACGCTCAGTCTCATTCCAACCTGCATTTCTGGGTCACTGGAGACATTTAAACTTCAGTTATAATTAACAGCTATTTTTAAACAGAATAAAACTGGAGCGCAGGCGAGGTAGGAAACCATTGCAATTGTCCCAGATTCACTGCTGAATAGGACACATCGCCGCAATTTGCTGAAAGATCAAAGCGGACTAAGAGAATGGAGACAGACTGATCAGTGGGGATAAATGGTTCCTATTATATCGCTCTATGAATAGGCCCCTTTGCAGTTCAAAGAATGTAATAACTGCATTCATTACGGGGATGTCCACTGCGTCAAGCCGTCCGTTTTCTCTTTCTTCTCATATAGGTGGCCACAGGGCCACAGGATTCACTGGGCTGGTGTCTTCTGCCAAATTGAGACACCCGATGTTACCGTCCAGGGATTCAATAAGGAGCAGAGCAGCGAGTCCCGATGGACCCGGATCTATCGCTAATTATGTCAGACGCAAATGTGCCACCTCAGAGCAAACACGGGACGTCCCGTCTTTATTACATATTCGTTTTTGGAACATTTCATTCATTTTTTTTTTCCGGAGGATAAATCACGGAGATAAGAAGGAGCCGTGTTGGTGTTTTATATATATTAATGTTTTAAATTATGGCTCAGCTCATCATTTATTTTCATGATTTTATATTGTGATGAATTTCATCAAATAACACAGATGCATTTGGATACAGATGTAATGATGTAATGATGAAGCGCAAGTGGCAGTATATGATCGCGATTAGGGACATATTTTCTCTGTATAGCTTCAGAATCATTTCATAGCCCAGGCTGTTGATCTATCAAGTGCTGAAAATATAACATACTATGTGGGGTAAGTGACAAGCGAGCGGCGCCGTCTTAAAGCTACTGTGACTTCACAGTAAGGCGACGGCGAGGTTCCCCCTCTGAAGATAGCGTTCAGTAAATGTGCAAAAAGCATTACCCTCACGGTCTGTGCTTCTGCAGGCTTTGCAGGTCTGTGTCGAGCGGCTTAATGAGGGCTACACCTGCGTCGACCTACCCTTGAGTCTTTTCACATCATGAAAGGGCTGACCTCAAGCCTGGTATGATAACTATGCATTTTCGGCCACTTCAAAGCAGAAGTTTGCCCCCTAAAATCCAATTAAAGGCTACCTACGTCTGAACTACACTTACATATCTTGTTACTACTATAATTAAAATACTTTAATTAAATGTCTTATTTATGCATGTCTGAGTGACAGCAGTTTAATCCTAGAATTTCTCTGTGCTAATTTGTTGGGTTATCTCCATTTTTCAAGTAATAAAAGTTAACCTAAAATTCTGCAGATGTCAGAAACCAGGAAGACGCTTTTTTTAACCGTGTAGACGTAAGCCTTGTTTGTCCCCCCCCCACCCCGCCAAAAAGTTTTTTTTTCCTTTCATTTTCACATTTGCTGCACAGTACAAGCAGCAAAAACTAGTTGCTGTCTCAAAGACGAACGTGTGTGCAGTAGGCCTGCTGAAAAAGGGGAACATTCTTCATTCTTTCCGGACCCTTTCCCACAAAAGAATTCTTACACCCAACTCCAAGGCTGAAACTCACCTTCCCACTAAAGGTCAAACAGGTCACACATCTGGATGTGAAATGTGACCTCTCTGATACTCCACGCTCGCTGTTGGAGCTCTCTTGCCTGTCTGTCCGTTAAAACCCCAGCCCCTATCGAGGCGGCCGCTTTAAGCATAGCTTCAGGCAGCAGGATATCCTGCACTGTCGGCTGACACTCCAGATGTGCGTTTCATAGAGAAAGGTGAGTGTGAGGCTGGGCCATATCTAACCCCCTCTCCTCGCACTGGGTCCCTGTTGCTAATCACGGGGGTGTGAAAAAGCCCCTTAAGAGGCTGTAAGGCAGGAGGTAACATTTTGAAAGCGCTTTGAGTGTAACCCGAATGCAAACTTAAAGTGTCCAGCTAAAGACTAAAAACATGTGATTCACGCAATTTCTATTGATTCAGTTGATGATCTCTGTCCTGGTGTGGAATAAACTGCATGGACTAATCCTTATAGACCACGATGGATTGGCGGCCTAGCCAGGGTGTTCCTCACCCTGTATTCTGATCTTCCTGAGATTAGCTTTAGGCCCACCATGACGCTGTCCTGGATTAGCAGCTATGAATAGATTGATGGAAGGATGGCTAAAACTATCTGAAAATAATCACCAAAATTTTGACAAAAATAACAGATCCTATGGCGACGATAGCAGCTAATGGGGAATGAGCTTTGCCTTCTGCTTTTAACACAATGTCACTGTGTAGGATGTGTTTTTAAGGGATGGGAAAATGAGAGTCACGGTATCATCATCATCACGGCTGAAGAAACTATCTGTGATCATTCCAAGCAGCAGCTCTTGACAAAGTGCGGCGCATTTAAAAGTCTCATTAAAGGGGTTAAAATTTATCTACAGCTTTAAGTATCTGGCAGAATGGGAGTCTTATCACGCTGTGCGTGAAATATGACCCGACACGACAAAAAAAATGACGTAATTAGCAATGGAGCAGTTGGACAAGGATGGGAGCGATTAGGTGTGCGGCTCGCCGGGTGCTCAGGTGACGGCCGGCAAGGAGAAATATGACAAACACACCTCACGCCGGGTGACGCTGCGGGACGAGGGTGCAGACGGAAGGGAGCGAGAAGATAAGCAGCGCTGTAATGGTGCCAATTTGTCAGCTACAGTCCTTAACAGTGAGGAGTCATGTTGGTTCATTAAACATATAATGATAATAAAGATTAGAAAAGGATAAGAATTTTAAAATACTAGTTATTGTTCAATCTTTCCAGAAAGACAGCTTAAAAATATATAATTGCAAAAAATTATGCAAAAAAAAATTATGCGACACCTCAATGCAAATTGTTTTGTCCTGTCTAATGCTTCTATGGGATGGCAAGCTATCAGCCGAATGTGCTCTGTAAGACATCAACAGTATTTTAATGATAAAAGATACATTTCTCTTTCATTCAAAAAGCGCACACACACATACCCACAGGTTTGTACTTATATCTTTGTGGAGACTCTCCCTTCATGTCTATGGGGAAAAGGCTAATTACAACATGGTGACCTTAACCCCTACCCAGCCGTAGCCTTAGCCAGAAATAGCCAAACAAAATACAGGTTTTCTGCATTTCTTGATTGCATTCACAGATTTTTATAAAATTGAATTTCCCCTTATGGAAACCAAAAAAAATGGTCTCCACAATGTCAAAATGACAGGTTCTTATCAGATTGTGGGGACCAAATGTCCCAACACTGTAATGTATACTTGGACCACACACACACACACACACACACACACACACGCACGTGTAGGGTAAACATATTCTTATGGGGACCGCTCATTCATTTCAATGGGAAAAATGCTAACGCTAACTATGACAATCTTAACTCCTACCCAGCCCTAACCATAACCGTAAGTAACCAAACAAAATACAAGTGTTTTTGCATTTTTAGTTTTTTCGTTGCAGTCACCGATTTTTATAAAATAGAGTTTTAGGAAGCAAACCGGTCCCCATAAGGTACAAAAAACGGATATTTATCACGTTATGGGGACATTGTGTCCCCATAAGGATAGGTAAACCCGCTCGCACACACACACACACACACACACACACACACCTATTCCTTTTTTCACCTCAAGTCATTTTTGATGATACCTATAAAATGGGGCATTGCAGCCTCACTTGAGCTAACAACGTGAAACATTACACGCTTATTGATGATCTGTAAAGCAGACTGATTTTTATCGCCCTGTTTTTCAGATGTGTGTAACCGCCAGCAGTGGGAGTGACAGCAAACTGTCTGATTTATGATAGCCAAAGACTCTGAAGAGGAAATAACATTGGATTGACTCACAGACTGTGCCTGATACCACACCTGGACTTCTTGTGTTTCCTCCATCCTCTTTCCCTCTTGCGTTCTCTTTCACTCCAAAGGTTCTTTTCACTCAGATAATGTGCATTCTTGTGAGAAACAAAAGAGGTTAGATGAAGCATTTCCTTATTCTTAGCTTTGTTAAATAATGCAGAAAAATCCACATGAGATCTCTTCATATAAACCATATTCAATTTTTGTTATTTCACTGGAATCTAACCACATATTTAAACCAAGAATTGCCCTATCACCTTTTTCGGCTGATCACTTATGCAGGTTTGAAATAGCCTCGATGTTTCAGTCTTACTTTCAATCATTCCTGTTTTCTTTCTTGCTTCCTATAACGTATGATGCCATCAAAATCGTTTTTCTGCGTCTGTTTCCAGCTGAAGGATCTCTTTTCCCATAGTGCCTGTATCGATTGTCACATGTAGCTAGTTGGTGTAGCACTTGGGAAATTTATCGAAAAGTTGGACATCAGGAAGAGATAATCTCACATCAGCGTGACCCAGCAGCACCTACTGGCCTGTCTGAATGGATATGTATGCAGGAGCAATGGCAAGAAACTCATTCAAATTCGTCTGTTTTGCACGCTGCTTGGAAATATGTTTCGTTTACAGTTTGAGAACCTCTGGACTCGAGCGATTCCTCAAATGGTTTAATGAAAGGATAACAGTACAACTCTGAAGACTCAAGATAACATTGTCTCCATGGCAATTAAATAATGTAATTAAATATTACATAAGTGTACAATTACCTCGCAATGGTGCCAGTTTTGTAGGCCTACCAGAGCATTAGCGCTAGAGAAGGAAATACTTTATATCAGTTGAAACATTTAAAATAAGAAAATCACCAGAAAATTTGAATAATTGTTAATCTGGTAAGTAAATATATTACTGTCACGCCCCAAAATTATTACTGTCTACAGCATTAAAAATAGCAACATAATGAAAAGCCAACACATAGTTGAGTTTACTAATTAATGAAAATTAAATCAGAGCCCAAACACAGTTTGTTTAAAAATCTCCAATTTGTACTCAGCCCGTGTATAACCACTGGTCTAACTGGCCAACAAAAAATACACATTCAGTTTCTATGATTTCCTGTTAATAACTGGGGTGAGCCTTATTTAATATCGTTAATGTTAACTCATGTATGAATAATTTTAATTAAGTATAAAACAAGTTTAAATGCAGCAGATGTGTAAAAACATGGCTGAATGTATTACACAGCTTGACTGAAACTTGATTACATTTTTCTGGGTGGTTCCAGAAATTGTGATACCTCTATCACACCAATCTTTCTTAATTTATAAAGATAATTAATTAAAAGACCATGTTATTAGGTAAATAATTTTTGCAATGTAAAACACCATCAGGATTTTCACACTTTGCAATAACATATGGGGTCTACACTGCACGTGAAGCGATATTCAGCTGCATCAGTCTGGCTGTGATACTCATTCGAAACCCACAACTAATTCAATGAATGGGCCTGAGATTTATTCTCCCAGTGCAGTGAGCCCCATCGCCACCTTGTATGTACTGGTTTGGATCCACTTTGTCCTCACTAAGCTTTTATGCTCTCTCGATTTTTGCCAGCGGTCTGGTCTGTGTACTAAGTTTCATTCCGCAATCCAAATGACAATCAGTGCCATCTGGGTGAATCTGTGATCCCCAGTTGCCTTTAGCGGTGTGTATCGACGTGTGTGTACATCAGGGGTTTGCAACCCTTTCCTTCCCTACTAAATAAGTGCCTATTGGCAATAAATCAAGTTATTGAGGTTCGTTTGGTTACATCTGGGTTCCTCTCATCTTGTGGTAGATGTAGCGTTTGCTCTCCCATCCAGGACAGACTTTTTCTGTGAAGGATCTCTCTCTGTGCTTCAGCATGGAAATGGTGACTGACGATTTGTATGAAGCACCATCCCCTACATGAGCACACAAACACAATCAAAGACATGTACTTGTAGCTATTTGTAATGAAATCAGCAATAAGATCAACAGCTCTAAAGGGGCATTGACTCACGTGCCTAAACAAAATTAAACAATATATCATTTAACAAAGTCCATGGTGCGATTAATATCATTTGGAGTGTTTTTCTTGCGTATTCTCCGCCATCATCATTGCGCCGGAGTGTCTATATAAGGAAGACACCATCTGTGAGTAATACAGCAAATGTGATCTGATATCATCTCTCTGCATGGGGCCTCTCTGTTACCTGTTGTATAACAGCCTTGCTCATAATTGAACGAATGATTTAACACTTACTTTAAGGCTAAGCAGCTCCCCAAGGAAGCGGAAGGAGTGTAGTCTAAATACCTGAGGGGGTGGGATGGTGGTGGGGGGGGAGTGAAAAAAAAACAAAGGGGAAAACAAGCATAGGTATTGTTCTGGGAGTAAGGTGAAGGAGCCTTTTGGGCAATGGAACTCCAGCCCTATCTGGATTTATTACCGACATGTTAAACCCCAGGAAGGAGAAGCCACTTGATGGCCAGGAGCATCAGTATAATGGTAGTATAGCATGAAGACATTGACTTTCAGGGTCTAGTTAAGAATATTTCTTCTTCCCTAAATGACAATCCATTAAAAGTAGGTCAGGAGCGACCTGTCTGGTGATGTGTCATGCATTTTTTTTAATTCTTTCTCTCTTTTTTTCACACTAAGCAGAGAAGAGAGAGGGGTTAACACAGTTAGGGGCTGTCTGGACTCCGCTTGGCATATTGCATATCGCATTTCATCATTCACGTGAAGAGCTGAAGACTCGTACCGGTTTCCCAAAATTGTTTGAGAAGATGATTGACTTGTGGGTGGCTGTGAAGTCAAAGCATCCAAAGTAGTTTTGAGGTGAAATTATGGATGAATGGATGGATGGACAGACTGTGCGAGGTGTGCAGCTCAGTGGGCCAGGGGTCTGTATCACCAGAAGGTTGTGGCTTTGAATCCTCTGGCCAGCAGAACAGTAACATCCGCCTTGGGCTCTTATCTCCAGCTGCTGTAGTGGCATTGGATGGTGGTTGGACTCCTGCTCTCTCGCCCCAAACTCTCCGCACTTGAAATGCTCCTGTCGAGCACATTAAAAGTGATTTGAGTACGATTTAGAGCATTTTAGACCCATCGGTCTAGATCAGGAATTCCCAGTGCTGATCGTGGTCAGCCAAAGCATACCCTGGTGTTCCAGTTAAGCTCTTAGTTAATTAGCTTTTATTGATTTGCTAACTGAATAAACAATTCAGAATGAACGTCTTTGAGAAACTTTCCCAGATTGCACCAATTTCTTTGTGCAATGTCTGTTACTTTAACACATGGTCATATTTCTGTAGCCCTGCAACAGCCTGACATTCCAACCAGAGTCCATTTTGTACTGTACCCCAAACTTCCCGTGACCCAGTCCTGGGTAATCGCTTAATGGATGGTTGGACAGATATATGTTAAAATATTCAACAATCCAGTTAGTGCTTAATGTTCAGTTTGGAACCCAAGCCTTCATACTAGCAAAATAGCTTGAGTGTTACATTTGGTCATTTATAACACTAAATAGTAAATTATTACTGTTAATGTAGACTAATAAAGCATTTGCTTACTTATTTGTTCCGTATGACTAAAAATTCTAGCTTGCAACAAATATATTGTCTTTCATAAAATTTGAATCATCTGCAGGCCAACAGCTTAATCGAGGGTAATTAATTATGGGTTTATGTGAGACAGAAACACGCATTAACGAGTGAGATGAAAGCGCGAGCAGAAGCACTTTGCTCTCCGATAAAATGCTAAAAATGACTTATTTATTGTTTTCTGGGTGCCAAATCATTATACAATAATAGTAATTCTAAATTTTTTTCATTACCTAGAGGCAAACTCTTATAAGTACGCTTGCATGTATGCTGGCCTTATCAAAACAAAATGTCATTACTTAATTAAATAAGCTGGAAACACCATTGTTTTTTTCCCCACTGTTGCTGGTCGATCTTCAGCTAATCTATAAAAAGTCATTATTAAAAACAAGCTTTTATAGATTGCTTATAGAACATTGTTTGTATGTGATTGATCAGACCTTTAATGTATAATCATTTTGCAAGAAAACATAATCTTTAACCTTTTTTGGTGGCGGAGGTGGTGAAGGAGGAGGTAATTTCCTAATCAATCTTTCTCTGGAAAAATATGTGTCTACGGAGATATGCAGGACATGAGTGGTGAACTATAATTCAAAGTCCCGGAACCCTGTAGCCCACCTCCCTCCAAGACGACCTGTTGAGCTTCATAAATCCTGGCTTCTTGGGATAGATTGTCAGAGACAGAGCCCAGAGCAAAGCCCCGGTGATGCTGAGCACTGGATGCGATGCCCTCGGCACGGGGCGGCCCAGAGCAGCCAGGCTTGTTCCAGAGGGGTAATTGGTGTGTTGAGAGGCTTGGGAAGTGGTGGCATTGATGGTTAGGGAAGCGCACTCGTAAGTGAAAGATTGCGGGTTTGAATCCCCGACCAGCAAGGCACCACTGAGGTACCCTGAGCAAGGTACCGCCCACAGGCACTGCTCCCCAGGTGCTGAATTAGCTGCCCCCTGCCCTGATGCCCAGCCATAGCCAGCTCACCACTGAGTCCTTGAGCACGGCCCTTGACCAACCCTGGCCCCCCAATTACTGGTTGACCCTTAGCAATGCGTGTTACTCTGCATGAAAGTCTCTGCTAAATAAATAAATGTATATATATATATATATGCGTGTGTCACCTGGCCCAGTAGAATGTGCCTGGCAGCTGAGAGGTTTTCAGCGATGGCTGCAAAAAGGAAATGGAGATGCCAGACAGAGTGTAACAGCTCAGTAATGCTGAATGGTGATTATCAGCCTGTCATTCATTGCTGACATTTATCTTCATATCCAGGTAGCCGCTACAGCATTGAGTTGAAATTATGGAGTGACTTTAATTGGCTGGGAAGATGGCAACAGAAATGTATGCATATATACCATTATCCATTATTTAATTTTTGATATATGCCTACATATCAAAGTTTAAATAATGGTCATATCTAACATCGAGAAGCTACTGTACATTTCAACACCCTTTCAGTAACAGTCTTCGGTGTTGTAAAGTTCTACGTCTTTGATAAAGAGGTAATAAGCTTTACAGGAAGAACACTACCCCCCCTCTACTTTAAGTTAACTTGAAATGGGTTATATTTATTGGGGAAATAACTGCTTAAGGATTTTCAGGTACTTTTATTTTCCTCGCTTCAGGCCAAGTTCAGCTCTTAAAATTCTGGGCAGGTAGTTCAAGGAGGAAATGCTTGGCCACTCTCAGTTTCACGCTGCTGCCAATTTGCCCGCAGTCCACGTTCGTTAGCTTTTTTCCAGTTTTGGTTACATCTCAAATTAGCTGAAGAAACATAAAAACGAATCGCTTCGCTGTTTCGGGGTGCGGTTTCGGACTATTACTGCGAAACTATAAAAATCGCTTCGAGAAGGAAAGGAGAATTTTGCAGCCAGATTTTCGCACAGAGGAAGGATCAAGAAAGCATTTCTCTGCCTTTTTACAGAAAATCATGGAAATATTACTTTTATTACAACTAACTTTGGTTTATGTCTTCCAGAACCAATAGCTGGATTGAGGGAACTTCTTTGGATGTGAACAGATGATGAATTCCACTTTCCAAGTTTGTGTTGCAGAAGTGGGATTCAAACCTACAACCAAGGAAGCCTGAGGCAGCTTGCGGCCCACATTTTATCATGTGGTGTATAAATCAAGTATTACTGAATTGAATATTGCAGATGAGCTGTGGTACGGGCCACATGTACATTAACAAATGGATGTGTTAGTTATTAAATGTTGCAGTAAACTGGACATAAAACAGGAAATTCACTCTACAGTCGTGTTTATTATCCTGCACTAAAACGCAGAGAAAGACGTTTTCAAAAGGACACCAGGCCCTTTTTCGAGCGTTGTCGCTTAAATGTCAATAATTATGCAAACTGCACTGTGGGTGGCAGTTAGGGACCCACTGGACCTCTGACAACTGTTGTGGAGCATAGCGACAGGAGGAGAGACGGCACACTTAAGCGCCGCGCTCGAACCCGCAGCCTGCGAAGGCCCGGCTACACGGCAGCCTGCAGCATATAAGCACTTCTGCTGTCGGTGTTTATTCATGTGAGTGCAGCCATTTATTTCAGTGCCATGAAGTAAATCTCGAAGACTGAAAGAGATGATAGCGAGAGGAGCATTGGATATAGACCTGAAAATTTAACTCTATACCCAAAAAGAATAAAATAAATGAGAACTATCAGAACATTAAAGGTGTTCTGTCCCAAGTGCTTTTAGTAACCCGGTTTATAACATATCGTCTGATTGCAAATTCAAAACTATTATGTTTTCTAATCTATTAGGGATGTGATATTAAGGTACTAATGACCAGAGGTGAATCCTTCAGGTCCCGAAAGTACAAATCCAGACCAAGGTTTTGTTTCAGCCAACCAGCTGACTATAAAGAGTGACAGTCACAGAGTTGGTTGTTTGAAAGAAAACCTTGGTCTGGATTTTTACTTTCTGGACCTGAACTTTCCAGCTCTGCTAGTGAATGGGGACGCGGCTGCTTAGCGTCGGCAGCCGTTATAACTGTTCCGGTTAAATACTGATGTGGGAGGAGGTTGGTCCTTTGATTTGCTGCTCACTCATTTAGTCCAGTGTTTCCATTTATTCATGGTCAGTTATGTTTCTGATGTTTTAAAGGTTATTCTGAAGTGGCTGATTTTTTAACCTAAATTTTTTCGACACTAGATGATCTTGTATTCAGCGATACATAAGCAGACCAGCTGTAGACCTCCTATGGTCGTTCCGTAACTGGCCAAAAGCGCAATGCAAAGAGAGTTCTGTTGAAAATGATCGCGTCCGGTTATGGGAGAACTGACAGTTCCTGTAAAATGGTTCTAATTAGGCACGATGTGTGTTTTTGTTCATTTAAAGGAAAGGATCGATACACTAATGTTCTGTAACGGCTTCATCTACCTGACACCAAAAATAAAAAGAAGTCTCCTCCCTCCCCCGTTTCTGGTTGTGTTCTGCCAAATGCTACATGGCTGTGTTATTCCTGTACAAGCACAGTTAAAATGTTACTAAAGCATGGAAGGACTGAAGAAATCCCAGTAACGAGAGCTCCAAGCAGGTCTCATGGAAAAACAGGACCTGGTGATAGAGGCCAGATTCTATTACTGACATGAACACGAAACCTCTCCCTTTACTGCCGTCCCGCTCCGCATGCTGGCGAGTAAACAAACTCAGCCCAACCTTCAGCCCAGAGTCGATGTGTATAGCGTGTATGTGTCACCAGATTGAACGGGAGAGGTGCAGGTGTGCCGGCCTGCTGGTCCCCGTCAGGCCTGCCTTGATGTGATAAAAGATTTAGTATTCATTTCTGGCTAGAAGCTATAGTACAGTTGCTCTCTCATCCTTAAAAACGCTTTTCGTTCCACTGATGAAGGCGGCGAGACTTATAAACCAGTTCAGCCCAAAGCGACTTTATTAAGTTTCTCTGTTGACCAGTTAAACTGCTCCCATGTTTTCTGCTGCAAACCTAAAATATAATAGTTCCTCCTGCAATGGGGAGAGGCGTTGGTTAAGAATTACACAACTTCTATATAAATTGGTATGAATTCATTTTTTTGCGAGCTGCTACTGACAAAGTCTTGCTATGAAGCAACAAAACTGCGATCAGCGGCTTCCTCGTCTTTCTCACTGTGAACCCACCCCCCCAACAAGAACGGTCTGACTCGGGGCCTTGGGAAGTACTTAGCCCTCCTGCCACAGCAGACCACAAACAGCTGTTTACATGGCTGCAGAACTGGGCCCTTGGATCAAAGAAGACCACCCAGCATTCCGGATAGTGCCGGAGCCTTCCCAAGGTGTCTGTCAGCATGGACCGGCCTTGCTCGGAAAGATAAGCCCCAAACCATTCTAATCAGTATTCCAGTATTACTGGAATTATTTAATTACCTTTAACGTGTGGTCGGCCCTAAACAACACACTCCTCCTTATGACAGGTCTGACTTTCTTATTACAGATAAATTGCATCATATAACTGTTTTATATGAACAGCCAAGCTGAGAGAATTTTCCAGGGGAGAAATCTGCTGCTGAAACTGATAAGACAACTAGTTACACAAAAGACACCAATATTTATCTCATTAAATAGTAATATTGAATATTGAGTGGGAAATGATTGTACACACTGTGACTTTCATTTCAATAATATCATATTGCCCAAGTAGGAGGGAATGAAATCAGGATAATTTGAATGATGAGCGTGATTTCTGTGTAGATAAAGTGCTTTATGTACATGTGAGCAAGTAAAAAGGGGAATTATGTTACAAGGGAAATTTAGAGAATAATTTGGAAAAGTTCATTGCATTCCTTAGAAATGTTAATTAAATGAGCTAACCAAAGTAAAAAGGCTTTTGTTGTGTGAAACAAACTATTTGTTATGGGTCGTTAATTATTAATGTACTGAAAATTACAAATCTTCGAAGTCAGTTCCTAGTCTCAAAACAAGTATTGTTTTATATACATAATTGTGGGCACATTTGTATATTTATGTATAAAGTTCTATGTACAATAATCCCAATTTTGTATTTTAGGGATTGGTCATCATTCTTTGGCAAATAACTGTAACTTGGCTTAATTAAGAAAGACATACAATGAATCATTTCATTGTTATTTTGGATTATTTGACTGCAAGTCATTAGTCTAACATCCTGGATTTTTATGTCTGCACTTTGCCCACTATTAACTATAAATAATTAACAGTGAATAGACGTGACCTTTTTTTTTTGGAATACGTCACATGATTCAATATGGAATAAATAACCAAAAAATTTTTGATGTTCGATTTTGTGGTCTGCCATGTTTGGTGATTAATCTCTTCTGTTATAGAAAAATATAAACACAACAAAATATAAAAAATAATAAAACATGGCTTTGTTGGTCAGATGGGATACGTTCATATTTTTAAGGCCGCGTTTGAGCAAATGTGAGCATGATTGCAAAATGTCACCTGTATTTTTGAATTTGCAGAAAGATGATATGATACTCTGCTACTTTTCCTGCTGCAGCGGTTCTATGGAGCAGCCTTGCTCATACGTCTGGTTTTCTGTGTCAGCAGGACCTTTGCTCCAAGCGTGCTGCTGACTGCTTGCACGATCACCTCTCAGGTCCCACACTAGCTTATCAGACTGGGTTGATCAGCAGCCCCCCAGCTAAGGATGCTCTTTGCTCCATGACGTGTCTGTCACTGAGCCACTCCAGCAGGCTTGTGCTACCACCAAGGCCTCTTCCTACCCTGTGTGGTTTGGTCTCCTCACTTGCTTGCCTCAGTGTAAAGCGACTATCTGTACCTCTGCCTCACCTCCCGTTCTCCCCAGAGGAGGCTACGTTTCCAAACGGCGGCTGCTGGCCGACCGGTGGGGCGTTCTGCCTCTGATCCGGTGGAGATTCTTGCCGCCCAGCTGGCAAAACACAAAGCCAGTCGATAGCGGCCGAGGGTGCTCCAGGAGGCCACGCTACCCAGAATACCTTGCTTCTCTTGGTCTGCTAAAAAAAGAGGCTCCTTCGGTACAGAATCAAGCTCATAGATCGTTTGTGCCCTGCAAATATTTTCTGCCGAATTAGTTGAGATTCCTGCTAACGCAAAATTTAATGACTGAATATAAAGAGGTTTTAAAATGTCATTTGATTGGACGTTCCTTAGACAGCACCATTAAACGTGATGAGTAGACAGGAAGGGGATTCTGTTTATGGGCCCTACTATGAGGGGTATGGTTTGCAGCTCCCTGGTTTCAGAGGAACGTGGGGCAGGTATCGCTCTCCACACTCCGTGGGGTATCTGAGGCCTTTCCGTAAGGCCAGGTATCATACGTGCGGACTGGGCCTGACCAACCTCGTCAGCGCCGGGTCCACTTTGTGGAGACCGTAAAACGTCTTTGCGACAGCGTCCGGTCAGCGCCGTTTCCATACATCTGGCGGATTTAATGATCCCATAATTGTCTCTTTTGAACCGGCCCCTACTCTGCATTCTGACAGCTGCTATAATGGTTGCCACTTCACTCCCAGTCGCAGGTTGGCGGTTATGCGCGGGTGATTTGGAGAGACGGGGACTAAAAGATAGAGAGAGGAGCACTGGGGTGGCGGAGCAGCTGCTGTTGTATGTTTTCTCTGGCAGCGAGGAGCATGGAGGAGCTCTGGGAATTGGGAGTCTGATTTCAGAGAAACTGGAGCTCGCTTCAAAGAGGAGGCAGTTATCCCCAGCTGATGGAACTCAAACCGAAGGAAAACAGCAACCAAGCGAGAAGCTCGATCCCAGCCTAGATGTTCGGCTCTTTTATTTCTCTTTAGGAAGCGGCGCAAAATAACAGGCCCGACGTCTGTGGTGATTCAGGCGCTGTTAACCACGCGCCGAGCGCTTAACCGCTCTGAGCGTCTCAGAGACCAACATAACTCAGGTCCGACCCGACTGGTTGTCACCAAGGTAGTCTTATGTCAAAGTGCGGACTGCTTTTCATTAAACGTTGGGGTGTAAATTACCTGGTCCTTGCTTTCATGTCCAAGCAAGTGCTAAAAAAGAGACATTCAGCACTAAGTTGGCATATAGTAAATATAAACAAGTGGCATGTAAATCGACGAGTTAAAAAGCAGCCAAGAGACCAGTGCAATAAGACGTGTCACATGTCTCATCTACTGAAGGGTTAATTTAGCGACATTCTTATGGACAGGATACTTAATTGTTTAAAAAAAAAAAATCCTACTTAGTGGGGGTCTGAGATACACTATGGTGCAATTTACCGGCAAGTTCCTCCAACTCCTGAGTAGGTCCATTCAGTGAACAATAACACATTCATCGTACCTATGAAGATCATGTAATTACAACAATAGATCATTCCAGTGCAGTGAGTTCTGTACTGAAGCAAAGTGCACAGTAATTGTTCTGAAGTGGGTCACATGTGTCAGCTGCATATTTTGTCTTCACTGTTGGGATGTCAGGAACCATTAAATTTATGTTGAATGGTTCATGAATTAACAACATGAGGTGTACTTATTCCAAAAGTTGAAGTTGCGTCTCTTCTCTGTTGCTTGTTATCCCTGGGGGGGGGCGGGGGGGGCGGGCAGTTGCTAATAGAAGGTGTTCCGGTGGTGTTAAAATCACGGACAGCCAGGCCACACTAATGGATGTAGCACACCCAAGTCTGTGTCTGCCCTCGCCACCATTCCAGACGTCAAGACGCCTCATAGGAAGACTGCACCGACCTCCCCTAACCCTCCACCCCCCCAAAAACCCTGTTCCTGGGCCAGACTTGCAATGCCCCATTTGGCAGCACTGAAGGAGACGGTTCTTTCCGGAGATGAGGATCCCGGGATGGTCCAGTTGCTGAGGAGGCTGTTGGGGGGCGGGGAGGGGGGGGGGCTCCCGGGGAAGAGCCTTCGACCGTCTGCCCCCCGGCTTGGCTCCAGACGCTCCGTTGGGTAAGCGGCTGGACTGTGCCCCGCCTGTAACTTCAAAGAGAGGAGCCCACCCCCCAGCTCACCCCTCCCCCATGGAGCCGACTCGAAGCGGGTGAGCTCTGCCGCCATCCTCACATTCCTAGCTGCTAGCGTACCTGTCGACTTTCCCCGGTTCTTTGTGCCATCAGCGTCTGATATAATGCCCTTGACTGGCCCCCTGTTCAGTCTGGCTGGAAATAAAGGAATAAGAGAGGAGGGGGAAAAATGCTGAACAAAATTTGATGAATGCATAAGAATATTCTTAAGTATTTTACATGCAGACATGCTGGTGAAAGGTTTTCGATGGGTTATGTGGTCACAGATATCTCAGGCCAGAACAGGTGGGACGCGACGCTGCATATGGAAGCGTGTCCCCCGAGGTGCTGCCGGTGACAGGCATCGTGTCAGAGTGACAGCTGTGCATGTGCGTGTGCCTGTGTGTGCGTGCGTGTCGATGGACGGGAAAGTCATCGCTTGCAAGAATGCCGTCCTTGGGACCCCGCCTGACAGGCGAGGCATTTTTCTGCACTGAAATTAACCTAACCCCAGCATGCATTGCCCCTAACCCCACTCCGCCAATTAAGCAGCAGCGGGTTGTGAAAGGTGTCGTCTGATTGGCTGAGGGACTGATTGGGCTGGGTTTCTCTCTGCAGAATTCCAAGCCGTACAAAAACAAGACCCTTACAGGCGTTACAATGCGACAGGCACCGCTGTTTGTGGGAGGCAGTCGTTCATGGGACCTCCGGTTACCTTTCACCTCCAAATAGCTTGGGGACCATCCCTCGTTCGACACCACCATCTTCACACGGCCTGATTCTGAGCTATGCTGAGGATGACCTATCCTCTCCTCAGGAGGGGCCCCGGAAACTCAGCCCCCGCACGCTGACCTCATTTTGACACGAGCCTTTTGGGCTCACACACGCAGCCCCTGACCCTCCCGGATTAAGCGTCTGATTTGATGTGGCCGCCAGCTGTGAAATCATTATGTAGCCAAAGTCAAATCCCTTTTTTTTTTTCCTTCTTTTTTAAGTTTCCAGTGTTTCTGCAGCTGGTCTCTGTGCAAATTTTATATTCATTTATAAAGGAAGTTGGGTATAATAAATGTAGTTACGTTACTTTGATTCGAGAAAAAAGCGCAATTATTTCTTGCCTGTGCTCATGCATATGAAATATGAAAGACCGATTGAGGCTGGGTATTTTTTTCCTTTATTTGAAAGCTTTAGAGTTCTAATAAAACTTTGAGGGGAAAAAAATGAAGTATGCTGCTTCAGCACATTAAAAGGACAGGTCAGTTAGACTTTGACCCCCATCTGTGACACTTTTAGACAACTGTAGGTCTGTGCTCTTACCCAAAAATACAGGCGGGTAAATCAGCCTTTGGGGGCGGCTTGAGGAGTTGAATACGAGATGTGTTCCGCGTCGCATGCCCCTCATCTGAGTCATTTAAGCCCAAATTAATGCTGCATTGTGAAAATCCTATTGTTTGTATGTTTCCTTCCTTTTCCTCTGGGTGAAAATCTAACTAGCGTGTATGTGGATAAAAGTGATATCAGCCGGTGATATTCAGATAGTGATATTCAGCCTATATGCAACATATTGCAGTTGTTTAATAATGAGCAGGACTCTGCAAAGTGATCTCTCCAGATTGGTGTGGAATCATAAGTGCTGTCATAGTACAAGTATGGGCTTTTAATGAATTCATTACTTGAAATTACCCCAGCTGTGGTAGTGAATACAGTGTATTCTGTAGCCTACTGAAATCCGAATCTTCTAATTCTAAGCCATTGTCAGTAATCTATTGATGGGCTGGATGCGTTAAACACGTCAACCACGTTATAATTCCCACTTCAAATTTATTCAAATAAAGCTACTGATTGAGATCCGTAACTCTTAATGAGACAGAAACTCTTACTTAAAGCACTTTTACGTGGGTGAATATGATTTAATATTCCCAAAAGTGAAGGGTGTAGAATTTCTGTAGGGGTGTGTGTGTGTGTGTGGGGATGGGGGGGGGGTGTTCAACTGTTGTTTTTTGCCATTAGTCACCTGCCTACAGTTAGTCTTATTATTACAAAATTATGAGTTTCTGAGTGCTGAGCCGCTTCTTAAACAATCTTATCATGCGATGGACGTCACCCCCGACAATCCTAGTGAGACACCCTCCCCCCTCAATTGCTGTGTCGATATCTGATTACGAATCTTCATTGACCTGCAGCCTCCAACCCAGTGCCTCAGATGTTCTGTAAGATTTATATGAAATGTCCCACTTAGCCTTTTAAGTCAGAGGTTGCCTGCAGACCACATCTGGCCTGAAAAGATCAGGTGACTGTTACACAATTTTTTATTATTTTTTAATGTTTGCCGGCCGCCCTTTCCACAATACTCCAAAAGCACTCGCTTAAAAAATAGGAAATAATAGAGAATCCTCACTTCAGGTCACTGGTTAGTGGAAGACCTTGTCAACACCTTCATGAGCTCTGCTTGATAAATGCTTATGAAAACAACTATAGACTGCAAGGTGAAACATTCTGTCAAGGTCTCGAGACGAGACCTTCATATCACTTTATACATCCCCTTTATATGTATGGCATTAACATTCGCAAATGATACATGACTTATGAAGATCGTATTTTATGTAGGGTCTTCTCAGCTAAGTGTTAAAGGTCTTTGGTAAGTGTTATGATTTAGACAGAGAATATGGATGAGAGCCATGTTCCTCTGCTGTCTCAAGATCACTCACTCAAAGGGCACGTGTTTCTTAAATCTTAGGATAAATAATAATGTGCTGCTTTATCTATCAGTCTCAAATTTTACTGTTTTTCACCATTAAATGGCACTGTTACATACAGTGTGTTACAGTACATGTGTAAATGTGTGTGTGTGTGTGTGTGTGTGTGTGTACATGCATGCAATATTTATGGACACATTCACATACTCGATAGAGTGAATAAAGAAATTTTATTGAATTTCAATTCTCTTTTTCCTTGCACAATCCAAAAATAAGTATTACATTTTAATGTCATGTCAAACATAAACAGAAACATAAAATTCCTCAAAAATCTGGTGTATCAGCTCCTCATGAAACAAAAAAACGCAAAACAGTATTTTGCTAATTAGTGTATCTTAGTCTAATTTTTAATTTAAGTTTAGTCTGTCAGGTTTAAAATCATGACTGGTAATCAGTGACCCCGCCCTCCAACCTAACACACACACACACACACACACACACACACACTGTCCAACCCAGAGTGTGGGGGGAGGTGGGGGGGTCTTCATTAATGTGCTTAAATGAAGAGCAATTAAAGACAATCGAATGGACTATGGGTGCCTGGGAGGTGATAATATCTGACTACCACGTTTCAATTAAATCAGTGTTGTATTTTGTATTTTGTACAAATGAATCCTGTTCCGTCGTATACGTCACACCAGCTTCAATATCCCACACACCCATTTTATTTATATATTTACCAAAAACAATAGGTATTTTTCCAATTACAAACATGTTACATCACTCAAATTTGTATTTCATTTAAAATTGTATTACAATGCAAAATAAACATGATTTTCTTGTTGTTGTTATGGGTTTTTCTTGGTCTGTTTCTAGCCTAAAAATTGCACATTGGAGGAACGTAGGTTGTGAATGAAAATCCTGGAGTTTGCAGGCCAAAAAAAAGAAGCCTATTTAATCTCCTCCAGAGCCACACTGACAATTCAAAACAACACTATGATTGATGCGAGTAGATGCTGGATTTGCAAAAAGCTAAAAAAATTAGACAACAGGAGTTCTATTCCTGACCAGACATTTATCTGCGTTCATAAATCATAGCCAATGGGATGCACAGATCTGACGCATTATGTCATCTGCTGGGCAGAGGCAATTCCACTTTGACCTTTGCATTTGGCTTTGGTCACCTTTACTAAATGCATGCTTGACCCCCGGGGGCCTTGGCTATCTATATTTAATCATCATCCGGGCCCTGCTGACCCTAAAAGCAGAATAAATATATACAGTATTGTCAGGTGATATATGGCATAATTTTTAAGGTATTAATCAAAAGAAATTCGTCATCTGCAATGGCAGACATCAAGACGAATAGATCTAGATAGAGCAGATTGGCAAACTCTGAACATCTCTGTAAGGCCACACATAGATCCATGTCATTTCTAATGCCCAGAGCTTGATACCGCAGGACAGACATTGTGACCATTGATTTTGCCTCTAGTTTGAAGAATTTGAACTTTGCCCTTTTCCATTATGACATGCATAAAGAATAGTTTAATCCCCTCTGGCGTCACTCAAATATGCTTATGGGAGAGGGAGTTTGGGCAGTTAAATGTACTGTAAACTATCAGCATTTGCTTGTTGACTCGTATTGTTCATACACGCCAACAGACAGGCAGATCCGGCAGGTGTGTCTGCAGTGTACGAAGTAATCCAGCGGAATTCCTCCTTTGGACACATTGAACTGTTGCAGTGCCACCCGTGTGACAGCAGTCACTGTACGATCTCAAAATGGCACAGGAAGAGCATGTGTCCAGTTGCCAGATCTGGCCCTTGTTCGCCTTATCGAGCATTTGCATGGTACAGCAAATTGTTCGAGTATCGCCAGCGGCACGAAAGTTAATCCCTTGGCTTAGATGATGCCATCTGTCAGAAGAAAAATGCCTGGTTGCAAAATCAAATCTGTTTGTTGTTAAAGTTTTCTGTCGTCAGTTAATCCTCTCTCACATACATTTACATGATCCACATATATGCAATTCCTGTAGATTACTGAGCTACTATTTCTGCAGATGGGTAATCAGAAGACAAACTAAATTTAACTCACAAACTACTAAACTGCGATCTGTTTTTGTTGTGATAATATGTTTTAAGGCTTTAGACATGTAAACGCATGTTTGATTATTATCACTATTACATTTTCGTGGAATTACAATATGGATGCATATGCATCTTTGTTTTGTGTTCCAAGCACGGTTTTTGGACACATTTCCGTTTCTTAGAAGAAACTGGGGAGCAATTGTCTCTGTTTCTGATCCCCAAACTCTTTGGAAGCAATTTTGGCAGCACTTACATCAGCCCATATTTTCACTAAGTCTCTAACAACTTCAGCTTGGTGCAATTGTTGCCCGTTTTTCTTGGAAGGTTTTTCTCAGGCATTCTGAAGCCCAAAGATCAGTTTCCTAAGTCTTTTCGCAGGCAACAGTGCTTAAGTCAGTCCTGCGTGACTCAAGGACACTGATTTACACTCAGGCTGCTTAGGTCTGTCTTTCACAGTCCCCTTTGGTTCACTGTCCTCTGTTCTTAGCATTGCCACACAAACTCTAATAAAATTTGCCCATGTCTTAAAAAATAAACGCTTAGTGCTTAGTATTTATATTTAGTTAGAAGTGGGTTTACTTATTTATTGAAAGTATACAGTTTCATTTTATAATACAGACATTCTTTCCCAATGATTTTCCTCCCCTCTAATCCAAACCAGTTCCAGCCTGACTTCCTTCATTATTTTGGACAGGATAGAAAGTTCTAGAGAAAATAACAAGTGCACTTCCGTTTTGTCTCCAGTTCCCAGGAAACTTTTGGTTGCTTCAATTTAGCTGTAGTTAATCTGAACACCTGACTGTTCCGTAGGCTCCGCTGCCCAAAAAAGAGTCCAGAGCACCAGCATTTAATAAAAGGCTTCAGAAATTTCATTAAAAAAAAATAAGAGCCATGTAGTGGCGTGGCAGCCGTGGTCTTCTTCAAATTCCTGCTTTGTTTTATTGTTTGCTTTGATTGTTAATTTGTTTATGTCATTGACAGATGGAGATTCTCTTTTCAGTTCACCGACAGATAACCAAACAAGGGTGCACAGATTGACGTTATCCCCTTAATGCATTTCGTATTGTACATTCAGTCCACTAATAGAAAATTAATTTGAACTTAACTAAAAAACAAACAAACAAAAAAGCAATAATAACACACAACAAAATCACTTTCCAATGAATTTATTGTGCTGCATGCTAACTGGAACACGAAAGTGCGTTTGTGAAAAGTTAAATTTCGTTCACCCGCATGTATCTGTTACAGTAAAGAGATGCTTTCCCACAGGACATGCTGTTTACACAAGGGTCATGAAATCCCACACACATTACATCACATACGTACTGAATGCCTTTGAAAGTAATGCCGGGATACTCGGAAGACCCTCTTTCGCCAAACCGAGGGCAAATCTAAATAGGTGGAGGGGAGAGAGAACGCCGTCTAAAGAGCATGGTGCTGGAGGAAGCGCAGATGCGTGAGTTTGGCTGATGCGTTTGGCAAAGAGCGGCTGGTGCTTTGCGGCTCGCTGCTCCCTTTTAGCCCGCGTTAACGCCATCGTAAGGGAGGGGGGAGAGACTGCGGCCACCGCCTGAGGGCCTATCCGCCACAGCCAGGATTGTTTGCTGCCGGTTTTACAAGAGCCGCTTGATTTGTCTCATGCTATTACTTTCTATCACGTCTGGAAGTCTCCCGTAAATAAATAAATAAATAAATGGGGGGGGGGGGGGGAGCTGCAACCGCTGGCGCTCCGCCTAAAGAGAAATCAATGAAACAAATTAATCCTTGGCGGGCCGGCAATGACACAGTAATCCATCATTCGGTTCTGCTTTTACGCAGCAAATCAGGAGGCGGCCGGGAGCAGCTTCCCTGGGGGGGGCAGGCAGAGGCTGCCTACGCAAGCCCCGGAGGAACCGGGGAGAATATAGTACGGCGGAAGAAGTAGTAAAGCAAGAGACGTACCTACCACAGTATCACTAAGAGGGAAAGGTGTCAGGGTATCTGAAATGGAAGCCTTTAACTACTGTTATTATTAGGTATTATTAGTAGTAGTAGTAGCAGTAGTAGTATTAATGATGTAATAATGACATTAATTAATTAAGAACTGAAGGAGGTTGGGAGTCTGGGATACAGCTGCTAGTATCCAGGCTATAATTTCCTGATGATTTGGAGAGAGTTGTGCCACTGTGGCCCTGTGTTGTGAAGTGTTCCCGTGTGCCACTTTAACCCATTTAGATGTGTGAGGTCAAGGGCAAGATGCCAAATATACCAGCATGCCACGTGGGGCACATCCGCGCAAGCAGACAACAGTACCTGTGGAAGCCGCCTGCCGCCCTCTCCGGCGAGCCTGTAGCGTGAGTAACAGAGACATACGGATGGCACAGAGGTAAACTCCCGCTCCCTGTTAAAGGAACGTCGAAGCGGAATGTTCTAGCACCCAGTGAGCTTCCAGTGTCGCTTTCTATAAGCACTTTCTGGGTCTCACTCGGCAAGAACATGGATACATAAGAAAGGGGTCAGGACTGTGCTATGGGAAGCCATGAATAAGTGATGTAGACTACTGGGGGGGGGGGGGAGTACTTTTCCACCTGCCCTCTTACCTAATGGGAGGGAGGTGCCACTCACATCTCTGGAGGGGGGGTGTTTTTACGCCATGCATTCTTGGAGAGGATGTTACCGACCATTACTGAGGAAGCGCATTCAGACATCACAGACTCACTCTGACATCGAGACTTACCTTACTTACATTTAAGGGTAAATTCCACAAAAAAAAAAAAAACAATAAACATCATAATAAAATGCATTAGTCATAATTACTGTAGAAGGAACAAATAGTGCTTATTGAATTTAATGAAAGTAATAAAGTGTGCGATTAGGGCTTCATTTGCTGGCCTGTGCTTTGTGGCCGTGAGCCAGCTGCTTTATACCATTTCATGGCTTTTACCATCATCTTGCCACGTTTTAACCATTTCAGAGCATCTGGTATCTATGGGAAATTGCATTGGAAATAGCAGGTGATCCTATGCTACTATAAATGTCACAGAATAAGCAGTCAATTACAGTAACTGAGTTGAGAAAAAGATTGACGATGTTAACAAGACATAATATTGCCCTTCCATGGATTCGAGCTGCAAATTTAGACATGAATGCAGGTTAGATGTTGGATCTGGAATTACAGAGCATGTTTCCCATGTTCTCAGTGTACATGATCTGTCTCATGTCTCCTTCCGGCGAAAGACGTTATCATCGTCGGGTAGCGTCTTCCTGTAGTGCCTTTGGCGTGTGCAAACATTGAGGTCCCAAGGCTTGTGAGTAAAGTTTGCCCACAACTCCAGGTCATGAACCAGGTCCACGGCACCTGCGTCAGGATCTGCTCTGCTGGATTTAACCGCTCATCCTGTGAGAAGAGGTCACGGAAAAAAACAAAAAAAAAAACTTCACAGCAGGATCTGGCTGGGTTTCCTCCCAACATCTTCCTCGTTTTCAAGGGGGCTTTGAAAATGCAGCCCTGTGGAACATAAGACTGATTCCTCTCACCGCAATACACACCCATCAGCTAAGCTAAGGCACTGGAAGCAAACATATTTTTATAGCCTCCTAGGAGAGGAATGCTTAAGGAAAAAGGGCGCATTTTCCCGCCCCTGTGTAAGACAGGCCAGGGAAAGGGCACAGGAAAGGCTGTTTAATGTTTTGGAGAATTCGGCTGCCAAGGTCGACCACAGCTTGGACGCTCTCTGTCAAAGGGGGTGGGGGTTCTTCTTGCACTCACCATCTCCCAACCTGACTCCAGCTTCCTGTCCTGTTCGCCCCCCCC
>JAABNX020000130.1:29102453-29114548 GCA_015163995.2 Mormyrus lacerda
ATATATAATGGATAATGGTTTAGGCCGCTCCGAAACGCTTTGGATAGTTGGTTAATGTATTCAGTTACCATGATGCAAATAATTTCCGTGGCGTTATTCGCGTGTATAGCTTCTTCCACATCTGACTCAATTTGCATTTGTTGATGATATCAGTACTGCAACCTAGTTGGATGGTGCTAGGTGGGGGAGGGGTAGCTTAGGGTGGCCAGAAAAGACAAAAAGTGGACAAAGCCCCAAAGGTCAGCTGCTCTTTCATGCCGCGCTGGTGGGAGGGCTGCAGAGATTGGATTGGGTAGGCGCTTATTTGAAAGCGTGTCCGTTTATGCGTAAGAACGAAGAATACTTCACAAAGCAGCGGTCATATTTAAAACCAGCCCATTATACATTTACTCCATCTCTCAACGCACTGGCAAATCACAGCATGCAGACTATTCGAAATATATTAATATGGGAAATCGACGGGGATGTTATGCGAGGAAAAGACTTGGGTTGCCATGGAAGGAAAAAAAAAGAGATCACGACGCTCCCGTTTCTTAGGTTCTTTGGTTCGACACATGTGTGCTTTACAGAAGGATGTAAGAAGATTTAGATACACAGAACATTTGCCCAGGGTGTTCAGAAGTGTCAAGGCTTTTGGGTACCAAACCTAAATTTCTCAGAGAGATTTTGTGGCAAAGTGTGAATTAAATGCATAACCAGATACAATTGGTAAATAATGACCGATAAGTCAGTTATTATGTTGAAATAAGCACAGCGCAGTTGTTAAAAGCAAGACTCAGTCTCGGCTGTCACTCAAGCTGGGAGACCAAAGACAGCGGTAGATTCGTCGCCACACTCCATTACTTCATTACATTGAGGTTGATGTAAAAGTGTCATTTCCTTTGAGCTAGACATGGTTAACGTATCCCAATATCGTTAAAAATGCATTTTTTTAGATATTTAAAGTATAATTTAATATAAGATCAGCAGATGCACAATTACATATTCATATTTTGGCAACGTGTTGTAAGTATTTTCTATATTTTTAATTGTGCACTTAGATTTTAGACAGTTTTCTACGATGACCATGAATATCTGGCTTCTTAACAACGATTTCGATTAATGCTGTTAATATAAGATATAAGATCACTAATAAGTTTTTATCTCTCTTCATATCATCAAGCCAATTGTTTTACTGTGTCAGTAGACATTTCATCGGGGAGCTTTTGTAAATATCCCAGCCTTAAATTCAAATTCAAGTGGTTATTACCAATTTTCCGTGCGCTTGTTTGTTAGTGTCGATTATTTTAATGTCAAATTAAAACCAAATGGTACAGATGAATTCCAGACGCGACAGGTCGGGTTGTGTTGTTGGATTCTTGAAATCTGGCCCGCCAAACGTCATAGTCTTTGTTTATTTCTTTCACATGAGCTCACTGACTCATGGTGTCTGAATATATCGACGCTGCAGACGAATCGTTTCACGCGTAGTCATTCTATCCCCGCTTCGGACTCTTTTGTACCTGTACCCCAATCCCCCGTCACCGTCTGTTGCTTCTGTGATTTGCTAGAGGGCGCTCTGCGTATCAGGGACATAGCTGGAAAGGATTTAACATGCTAATTTATTTATTTATTTATTTGTTTTCTTTTAACCTATAAGCCCAATAATGTTTCCGAACGGCGGCATAGAGGCCGGGGAGGGTGGGTTCATTTGGCTCCAATGTATTTCGCCCCCCCCCCCAAAAAAAAACCTTTATATTTGGATTAAGTTTTTGCCTCCCTCCCCAAATCAAACTTTCTCCTGCACCATTGTTTCTGAATGTATGTTACAAATGTTAGTCTTTCGCTTCCTTTGATTTTTCTCTCATCAGCAACGTTTGATTCTCAGAAAAACGTATCCAGTACTTATTTGCTGCCTTGCAGGTGAAATGATATATGACATTTGGTACGTCGTATTAAAATATTTCGTGAAACCTCACTATTTTGATTGATCCTGCATTGTCCTGTACGTTTGCCGACCGATGTTTCGTTTCAGAATATTTAGCAGGACGCGTTAACTGAAGTTGTTGCATAATTTGACTGGATGGATGAATTTTCTGTCAAGTAGTGCGGACTAAGTCCTGCGATAAAAAAAAAGTGACACACTCAGACTGGGGTTTTTAAATTCTTGTGAATATTTTTCAGGAATCTTCTGAAGTGAGCGGATACGATTAAACGCAGCAGCTGTTTGTAATTCACCTGCGTGTATTTAAAATGACAATAACCGCATTTTTCAAAGTTACTAGTTTCTTAATCGGCATTGAACAAAAGGACCACTTGTTTTGAAAGTGATGATTTTAATGACAGGCGCTGTCACTGTGAGAAAGTGAAACCACTTGCAGCTTTTCACTGCCTTCCTGTCCACGTGGGTGGTACCTGCCTAGCTCAGGTGAGGTACTTCGCTGACCGGTACAGCAGCCTGGGCTAGTTTTGGATTTGGTTATAAATAACTAATTAACGTTCTACTGCCTGCTAAACCAACAGTATTAGGCTGAACTATTGAGGGCATCGGTGGCATTTATACATAAGTTGCTGGACCTGGTCAGGGCAAACCCGAATTGTCCAAACTTATGTATAATCCCACAACACAGCAGTGTTAAGTGATAGATCTATGTGAAATTCTAAGTAGAGTTTGTGTGTTTTAGAATCGCCATGGATTTATTGTTAAACGAATGACACACACGTCTATTCACGGAATATGACCTTCTTCTTTCGTTTATTCTTGAAGGCCCTTTTTTCTTTACCCGTTTATCTTAATACACATTTCTCCAGTGTCCCTTTTCATCTTATTTACACAGGCTGGTGGATGCCGTTATGAAAGCCTGTGTTAACAGGATTAAGTACAAACGTAATGTTTTAATTTCTGATCGCATTAGTGTAAATGTTTGATATTTATAATATTCTTATATGAAGGTCATATACGTAAGATAGGGAACCTGCAGTAAATATATGCATATTTTTTCCTCATCAGCGCTTCTATTATTATTATTATTATTATTATTATAGTACTACTTGTACTTCATTATCTGCATTATAAGTGTAAGTGGACTGGTGTTGTGGGTTTAGATGGCAGCACGGTTAAATTCAGACATCGTCACACTTTCAGCCTCACTGCTGTCAGCGCACGAAGATATATTAACACATCTAGGTAAAGAAGGAGAAAATCCTCTTCCAGTTTTAAAACCAGGATTTCAGCAAGGACTTTTCCCGCCGACTTCCGGCGTCAAGGGGCGATAATGCGACAGTTAGGAGCCGACGAGCGTCAGATCACCAGAATGCGCTGTCCATGGTGCTATGCGAGCGTCGCGGGATTATTTTGTAAAACTTTTTTTATGCCAAAGAAAAGGCCTACAGTGGTAGCGAAACTTTAGACAAGAAGGAAAATT
Organism: Mormyrus lacerda; assembly: GCA_015163995.2. Classification (NCBI taxonomy): domain Eukaryota; kingdom Metazoa; phylum Chordata; class Actinopteri; order Osteoglossiformes; family Mormyridae; genus Mormyrus; species Mormyrus lacerda. Next base: position 29,105,858 of record JAABNX020000130.1, read on the forward strand.
TTACCATTTCACCACCGAGCTCACTATGAGTATATCACTGGGCCTGCGCAAAAATAGGGTGGAGGATATATTTCTGACCATAAAACATACAGCCTAAACCTGGGTCTTATTCCATGTTGTTATACGCAGAGCAAATATGTTAGAGTAATTCAATAGGCTATTATCATTATTAACCATAATTATTTTTAAAAAGTAAACATTTTTTAAATAGGTTATTTAAATATTCCGTGTATAATTTCCCATGAATCCGTGAGTAAGGAAAGATAAATAAAAATACACTAAGTAAAAAATATAGAGTTGTGCTTCTGTCATCTATCTATCTATCTATCTATCTATCTATCTATCTATCTATCTATCTATCTATCTATCTATCTATCTATCTATCCAAACTTCACTTTTTACTGTCTTCCATCAGGCGACCTCACACAAACATCTGAACATATGAAATTCCTGAAAATCTTTCAGAGTTGGAGATTTCAACCACTGCAAGCGTGGTATTTTTACTGAAAACTTTCTGTTATTATTTCTTTTCCAGTGGAGGCTGGGATATGATCTATTTCCAGTGAAGAGATTGTCCGACGCTAATTTTAAGCAATGTTTAGGTTACTAATTCAAGGACTGAAGTCAGTACTAATGAAACTCCTCAAGTACTTAGTGAGCATTTACTCTTATGCACCCTGAAAAATTCAGTTCCAGGTTTGTCTCTCTAAACCTGTCGCGCATTTCCTCACAATTGAAAAGGATAAGGAAGCTCCGAAGCACTTTTATTATTTCTCGTTTTGCTTTCCTCAGTTTTTACATGTGTGTTAAACTTGCTTAAAATAACATATAACGCATCTTCTTGGAGGAAGAAAGTTCGTGTTGCCCCTCGAGTGTTACATTAGATTGCAAAGAACCATAATTCCACTGAAGGCAAGTTTCATATATCGTAAACTGTATAAATTTAATCCACTTACTCCTTTAAAACACCCTTTCAGCTGCATATAACTTGCACATAGACTCGTTGTCGGAGAAATTTATACTTTTATTATAGTAGTTATAATAAAGCACTTTTTCTGTTCAGAGTAAACAATGAGCAATTTTAAGAGAACTTAAACAGGAACAGCGAACAAAGCATTTGATAAATATTAATTCTAACATCGTTTGATATTAATGGATATAATTATTTTTTATCGATGAAAACGAATAAGACCGTATTCATTAAGGAGTTATGACTGCGTCATTAGGTTTTTCGTAATTTCATAATCTTGTCATTCTTTTCATATTCTTCGTATTCAGATGTTGAAACGCATCCACAATGAATGGACATTGCACGTTATGGAGAAATATAGTGAAGAACGTATACATGGAATAATACAACAACAACAAAATATTTTCTGTTCACGTACGCCTTACACATTACGCTTTATAACCAGTTGAAAAAACGGTATCAAAATATTAAAAATAGCATTTTGGTATAGTAACTGATTTGAATTCCGGTAAAAGCCAGACCTCCTCTAACTACATGAATATCACCCTTTGAACTTTATTAATACATAACTTTCCTTCGTTTTGAACGTGACTATAACCAGTTTGACTTTGATCATGCTACCTGTAGTAAAATCGCAGAAGCATATTATTTGATTTGTCATTCCTTAAACACACACTTAACAAACACGCATCAATTGTGTGGGTATTGCTGACTAAAATAAAAAAAAACATTGCAAATACAACGAGTAAGAAACGCATAATATTATTCATAATATTTATTGTTTAATTCCGGATGAGTTGATACTAAATGTAATTTGCAGTTCATCGGAAGTAGTAATCTAATTGATGTAATGGTTACTTAATTACCATGCCATTTATGATTCTGAACTTAGATTGACTGTTTATTTTAAGGCAAGACTCGCCCCATAAAATAATACTACCAATAAAGTTATGGAAATTGATATATAGTGCCGCGAATATTATTTCGAATTCCTCCGTATTAATGGAATGCTAGAGAAACAGAGAAGACTACAGTTAACTGCCTGTAAGTGGGACTTTATGATGTGCCGCTACTGACTGTGCTGCTAGCAATCTGAAACTAATTTCAATGCAACTGAATGTAAAGGAAATAAAACAGCTGATTACGTTAGTCAATTTGCGGCTACCAGTCATGATTTCTCTAAAAGACCCTACAGGCAGCTGAAGGCTTCCTCTTCGCTTATTTAAACATGGGCGCTTTATTTTCACAGAGATTCTTCTTTGCATTATTTACAAGTTATATGGTTTCATTGTGTTTTCATTGCGCCTTCAGCTTGAGCTGAACAATCGATCTGGTCATCTTATTGATCGATTGACGGGAGCTTCCAATGCTAGCCTTTAGCAATCAGGCGAGCGCCTCGAGTGTTAAGAACTGAGTCATAAACGAGACGGTTACCTTTAATATCACTTCAGAAATAAGCCCCACTAGTGACTGAAAATACAATCAACAATATCAGCAAGTGTCGAATATGGAAATATTTTTGAATGCTATCCATATTGGATACAAACTCCCTACTGGATACAAGGAGAGATCAGACCATGCATATCATATCATGAATATCTTCGCACCAAATGATGATGATGATGATGATTATTATTATTGTTATTATTACTCGGTCACACCGATAGATTGAAGGCTAATATACAAATTGGTGTTTTAAATGGCACAGAGAATTTAGCATGTGGTAGCAATCACCAACATAATACACAATAGGTCACCATATGAACTGAAACATGAAGTAAACATGTAAATAATTTTTACATATCAGTACTTTCTTTTCTTGCTTTACATCTCCATTATCAAGCAAGATGATGGACATTGAATTGTCTTCATAATCGCTTCATGACTCTATAACGTTTAAATACCGAAAGATACAATGAAATAAATTCCTTTAGACTTCTTACACTCCGTTTCTTCATGGTCCGAATAGGCCTATATTAGACTAATAAGCATGCCTGTTAAAAATGTCCGTTAAAGTTCAATGTCATAAACCTGGGATGGCTGGGTGAAGATTCTTCTTCTTTGTGTTTTATAATTCTAAAAATATAAATGACTGTACAGGTGAAGGATGACAGAAAAAAAAACCGCAAAAAGTTAAGTTTGAACTTACCTAACGCTTAGTTGATTACCTTGCAACTTAGCACAATAGTAATAGGCCTACATAATATTTAGCGGTGTCAGGGGTTTGACCTGAAATAATGTAAGGCTTAAATAATAACATATCTGGAGTAAATACAAAATTTATTTTGTTTGTGTGTATTACTAATAGTTATTTTGATAGGGTTAAGTTACACAAAACTGCCTCGAGTACAGTTTGTTATATATTTCAAACGTAACATATTGTGAGATCAAAATACAATCTAAAGTGAAAGAAACACATCTTACTACAACCTATACGCGTGCCACATATGTTCATATCGAGTATTACGACACGTTTTAACTACGTCATTTTGTAAGTCACTGTATGCTTATTTTAAGATATATTGTTAACATAGTATGGACATTGTATTTTTTTCGGTATTTACGCTTGAAGTTATTTTAAAAAAATACAAATTATAAATATCAATTATAAATTGCACGAGTCCCGTCCTCCTTCTGTAGCTCAGCTACTTACACACCATATTTTTTTCCCGCAGCGCTTCACCGCATGATTTTAAATCAAATTTATAAACAGGCCCGATTGCATATAAAGAGTGTGATTATATTTAAAATGTTCGTATTGTATTATTGCACATTTTAAAATATCGAATGCATAACTATACACAACTAAATACGCGATTATAGCCTTGATTATTCGGATGGAATGAACTGTCCAAAGCCTCAATTTTGACAGTTGCGCCCTGGGACTTACACAAACTAGCACGATTCGTCTCGGTGCTGAGACTTTGGTCTCGACTGGCTTAGAATTTGGCTTGATACCCTTAGACAGATAAGCTGTCCTGGACGATTTGATTTCCTTACTGATACGTATGAAGCTCGGATCAAGATTAAGCCGCAGCATAAAACAAGTGGGTGGCTGTTTCTAAGCATCCGAGCCGCCCTTAGTTAGCGATCCTCTCTCCTTTCAGCCGCCAGATCGCATGTCTTTTATATTTCCTGTAACTTTTTTTATGGTCACTGCCTCTTGGCTCTGGGGTCACCACACTTTCTACTTTCATCAGGCGCGTACCGTGCAAATTGAAAGTTTAGTTCAATTACAAGAAAGACTTCCCATCATCTTTAAAATTATATATAATAGTAGCTTTGCAACCATTCCGTGTACTGTGCAATTTAAGATATCATATTAACCTATTAAAGCACATTTATGGTAAAAAAAATGGTAATTTACGGCAATCGTATATAAAATTTGTAGTAAACCAACGTGTAATTGCCTGTTTGTTCCTTTTTTTAGAGATCTGAGCATAGCAAGCATGAAGGATAAAACGCAGGTTAAGTAAGGTAATTTTAATAATCTCAACGGAATTTTACGATAAAATCACATTTATGCACTAAAATAGTTTTAGTGAAACCGTGGATATTACGCGTTAATTTGCTGAGTGTCAGACTTTTTAAATTTAAACGTAACAAAGAACCTATAGGCCTATACGATTACTTGTGATTACTTTAAATAGAATCCAACAGAATATGTAATAGTTTCATATATTCATGAAAGCTCAAATGATAAAACTACAACATTTTTGTCTTGTTTTTTTTTTTTTTTTTTGCCTTGCTATAGCTGGCCACACAGCCCCTGTGTTCCGCTGCTTTGTGTTTAATGCTCTCTGGGATGTGTATGGTCCAGGTACATGCACTCGAAATTAAGTGGCCGGAAGATGGACGGATTTGATGGATGGACGGACGGACGCACTGACGGCCGCGTGGGTAGGTGGATGGCTGTTATTTTTAAAGGTATTTACAACGTCATTAATTTTTTGTTTGAATGTGGAAACATTTGAAAACGCCTTACTACAAATTATGTTCTAAGGAAGGTTGTTATAATATTTATCATGAAGCCATGCAGTCAATGATTACTATATCAGTTAAACGTGAATGTCAGCCTAAACTAAACTCGAAAATTCGTTGATCATTTAGGTATAGAAATCATAGGATTTCTAACTGGTAATTTGGAAATATGTGCAAATATATTTTGCAAATGCTTCTTGAAGGTAAAATGAAACATGAAGTTCAACGAAATCCTGACAACATACTGTCAGTTTTGGTCTTAGTCGGCTTGGTTCAAATTGAGTAAGACTGGAAACAAGATAAAGCATATTAGACCTGCACTCGCAGTGAAGTGTATGCCAGTGAAGGCATAGAAGCCTACGGTAGTTTCAGCAAAAACCTACACGGGGGTAGAGTCCAAACGTTTGAGTCAGACTAAGACCTGCTCTTTAGCTCAGTTCCGGGTGATGTCAGGGCAATTAGAGGCGCGACACGGCGCCCAGCTCAGAGCTCGCTGTCATCTCTAATCTTCCAGCTAACGGACGGCACCACATCTCCACGGGAAGATCAAGCAACTGAATTCATATTTCGCTAGCTGAAGTACTTCACGACAACAACGACAATAATAATAATAATAATAATAATAATAATAATAATAATAATAATAATAATGAAACACTGTAACAATACACTTGACTGGATGGGGCGGGTAGGTCTGCTTGGTGTTAAATCTGGCGTTTAATCCATCCGGCAAAGCTCGCCGTTGTCGATATTACCCCGCCGTGTACCTGAGGGAGAAAGGTGACGCGGAACAAAAAACCAGCCCTTATCTGGAATGTCCAGTAACAGGATGTGTTGAATGCAGCAGACTGGAAATGTCACGGAGGCATGGTGAAAGGCACTCTGCCCCAGGCCTGACGCGACACGGTGACAATCCCCGCCACTGCACGCATTTAACAGGCGGCGGAGGCCCCTGCAGTTCTGTTATTCGATCCTTCGTATTAAAAGTGAGCGAAGTACTCACTAATCGGAATCAGGTTATACGCCTAGATCAAGTTCCTAAAAACAGATTAGAAAATGTTTTAAAGTGTTCAAAGCAATATTGAAGTTCATGTCGAAAGATTAACCTTTACCTCCAGGTATTTTTCTCTTATTGGGACATAAACATGCCATAAGTAACGGGGGTTTCTCAAAGCTTTTACAAAATATAATTACTGTTTTCACTTGTTTTGGTAATGCGTTCCCTATCGCAGGCTTAAGTATCACATTTAGAATATTCCAGAACAAAACTACCCAAGTATGACCTGACAACTGTATCTATACGTGTATATCATGACTCATTACCTTTACCGGTTGGTCTGTGATTGATAAAAACATTCATTTTAAACAGACATTGAAAACATAAAATATACTGAATTTGTATTACGTAATATTTTTCCTTCTGTTTACTGTGGCAGGAAGAAATACCAAATGTTTTTTCTTATGTTAATTTTTTTATGTGAAATGAACATTACTATGTTTTACTGAAATCAGAAACAGTCACAGACAGTGTCATCTATATATAGGCTATACAGTGAGAAAATGTATGTATGTATGTATTTATGTATGGATGGATGTATGGATAAATGGGTGGATAGATATTCATAATATATTGTCAACAACAGCAATATTTATCACTTTTCCTTTGTTGTGGGACAGTTAATGTAGTTACTGGAAATTTGACAACTGAGACAAATGTGATTATTTATTAATCTATTTGTAAAGCTTCAATGAACACATAATATTCTTTGGGAATGAATATGTTTTATGTAAATTTCTATATATGGTTTTCTGTGTGCATTATAAATAAATAAAACCTCCACATTTTTTTTTGATTGCAGGGCATATTTCTCAATATTTGTATTTTAATCAGTTTCTTAATTCACAATGTAAACATGCATTAAAAACACTTTAGTGCCACATTTATAGGAAAATGTTGAGAGTTATCCTTTAGAATTATACAAAATTATTGCTGCCTGTGTATTTATATTTAAATATCTTTATATTCTTTTTTTGAATCTAATAGATTTATAGAGCTTATAAAATCTATGTGAAAAACAAACAACAATTAATGATGAATACAGTCTCCTAATCGTTAGAAACAGGCCAGGGAAAAGCAGAAGGTTCTGTCGACACGGCAACCAAACAATTCATTCTAAGAGAGTAGCTCAGTTACTTGCAGCATATGTTGCTGCTTAGCAACGTATGTGTGGCAATCCCAGAATGCTATGCAGCTAATTATGGACTGTAGCCATGACTGGTAAGACAGTAAAGGGAAATTATTGTCTGCATGTGGTGACTGACGTCCATTGTTAAGGAATCACATGACATCCAAAAAACACACATGCATGCACTGGCCAAAATGCGACATTTAAAAATGGTTTTCCTAATTTCTAAGCATAACAGTCCTGTTAGCAAACTAATACCCCTCGATGTGCTACACTGTGGTGGAATCTAACCTGTTTGGAATAAGGTAGCTACCATTTTATTTTTGTTTCCCATTTTTTTTGTAACTTTAAAAAGTCTTCATAACTGTTTACAATTTATTTTCCACATGATGTGACTGAACATTTCTGTCTGCAGAAGGAAGGCAAGTGAGCACAGAAGATGTCTTGCTTGAAACTTAGATGGCCTATCCGATAAATCTCTCACACCAGTGCACAGAGATCATGGCGCAGTGCACAAGAGGCGCAGTGCAGACAGACGGTAGAGGAGAAGAAAAAGACTAAATTCCCAGAATCACAGAAATGCGCGTCGTCTCTGCACATAGCAGAGTGTTTTACTATATTTAATAAACACTGATGCAAAGAAAAGAAAAGCTTCTGTCGTGTAATGACTCGGATCTGTCACTAATAAACTAAAAGAATGTTGGAATCACACATTCAAAGAAACCTGTAAAATGACACAAATTTATTTGCATTCCAAAAACAGACAGGAACTATTTATCATTGTTTAGTTTCTAATTTGTTTTCTTTTTTCATGACAGATGATATATACTGATAAGCTGGCTGATTTCAGTCTGAGTCACACAAATATGCAATTATTTTAAACATGATGGAGGAATAGCTTCTGTTTCCATTCATTCTAGTGCATTTTTCACATTTAAATTCATTTAAAACATTGTGTAATTTAATAAATATATCACAACGAATGAGCTCATCGTAATAAAAGTTTCATTTTTTCATTTTTCGGGTCTTTTTGGTGAAATGGCTGTTTTTTGCTGGCCTTTGATGTGCCAAAGCACCTTAGCGCCGCGTGGCACGAAACGACGCGGATCTGTGGGCAGCTCAGAGACCTGGGTGCCGCGAACAGGCACGCCGCCATCCTCGGCAAAGCCTTCACGTGTGACGGGCAGCGGGGTAAGCGTCCCAAGGAGGATGCCCGCCCCCCCCCCGCGATGCCCCTAACCTCCACCTCCACCCCAATGCATTCTTCTCCTCCTCACACTGATATCAGAGCTTTGTTTCATTTACCCAGTCGGTCAGAGTTACCTTTTCCCTCCCCCGATCTGATTATCCTTTGTGACAGACGACACAGGCCCCCTCCTACCTGAGGCCGCTCAGCCCCCCTGTCAAATCCACTGGATCCCATTCACTGTAATTGTAAAACCGTCTGATCTTCCGGTGTCATACTGTCTGGTGAGTTTGCTTTGCTGTCCTCCCCATCCCTCCCCTCCCTGTGCTGTTATCACCTGTGCATGCAAGGGGGGGGGGGGGGGTATT
>JAABNX020000130.1:29114648-29140940 GCA_015163995.2 Mormyrus lacerda
ATCACAATTAAAAGAAGTCTCTGTGATATAAAGAGTACTTAGTACACATCACAATTAAAAGAAGTCTCTGTGATATAGAGTACTTAGTACACATCACAATTAAAAGAAGTCTCTGTGATATAAAGAGTACTTAGTACACATCACAATTAAAAGAAGTCTCTGTGATATAAAGAGTACTTAATACATATCACAATTAAAAGAAGTCTCTGTGATATAAAGAGTACTTAGTACACATCACAATTAAAAAAAGTCTCTGTGATATAGAGTACTTAGTACACATCACAATTAAAATAAGTCTCTGTGATATAAAGAGTACTTAGTACACATCACAATTAAAAGAAGTCTCTGTGATATAGAGTACTTAGTACACATCACAATTAAAAGAAGTCTCTGTGATATAAAGAGTACTTAGTACACATCACAATTAAAAGAAGTCTCTGTGATATAAAGAGTACTTAGTACACATCACAATTAAAAAGTATGCGCTGTTTTTTATGTCAAAAATGTACAACAATCTTTACAAATATATGTATTATTCACATATTAACTTTCAGGATAAAGGATGAATAGCAGGACATGCACATGCCTTAGAGCGATACACAAAGATGCTGTGGTATAATAAAATAAACACGGGTCGTGCTTATTAATGTAGCATATTCTTTTTGTTGGTAATTATATTGAATTCCTCTATTGTTAGTATACAGCATATAAAAAAAAAAAAATTTGCAGCAGCCCAAATGGTGCATTCACACATAACAAGAAATTAAAAATGTAAACTGAGGTTTAACTACAGTGCAGCATAGAAGAAAAATTGACATATGAACAGTGTGTACATAAAATATCACACAGGACATGACAGGATAACACCATAGTGCACTAACAAGAGTGCAGCGTAGACGAAAAATTGACGCATGAACAATCTTGGACATAAGGCACGTAGGAAATAACGTAATGACGATATGTATGGGCCTGAAATACCATAAATAGTACAAGATGCGGCAAATGCAATCACCAGTGCAGTTAATACAGATAAGGTTGAGTTGGTTGTGAACACTTGCAGTGTTGTTTGAAAGTGACTGTAGTGACAAAAAGGCATGAATGTTAACTTGTGGTGAAAGGTCACTGCATGACTGCTGCTTCGCGCTGCTACAGTCTTCATGGTCTTTGGGCCACGAGCAGCTTCTCACCCATCCTCTGCGCGATGCTCAGGGCCAGAGCGAGTGTCAGGGCGCTAACACCGCTGCAGCATCTCTGTCCGTGCCAGTGGGCCTTACCGCATCCACGTTTACGCCAGGAGGTGCCTCTGTGAGCTACTGCACCCTGAGCAGTGACCTTTTCCTCTGTAGATTCCGGGTCAGAGCTGAAACGTGTCACTCGGAGCCCCCGAAGGACGTGCTTTTGTTTAAAGGTAATTATGTTTTTTCTGGATGAAACGCTATATTAAAAAACAAACCCATGAACATTTATTTACTAATAGATCACGAGGTCTTTTTCTCCACACATGATTCTGCTCATCTATCTGTCATTTGTTTGGTACATTGCCAGAGCAAAATCCTGGCCATATTAAATCATGAGTCACACAGTAGGGTTGCTAAACCTGGTCATTTTGGAAGCCTTGTTAAGAGGTCAGTAGACAATATCATATTGAGCACATGTCTGGCCATTTTTTGGCATCAATCTCAGCCAAGAACGTGTCTCTCTTCTGAAGTACTTTTTTTTTTTGTCATTTGCCTGTCATGCCTGCCCGTCACATGTGTTTACAGTCTGGCCTCTTGGAAAATTCTGTACGCCGACGGTACAGATAGCAGCTTGTGTAATGTGTGCTTTTTGGAGAGTACAGAACTAACATAATGAATAGTTATCCATCGTCAATGCTGTTTTCTGCTATATGGTTGCAGTGAGCTCGTTCTGCATCACAGGACACACTGAGCACGAGGGAAAATAAATAGATTAATAAATAGCTTGTTAATAAAATAACTCATAAATCGATAAATATCTGACGCACGAACAAGAGTCCTCTGTACAAACTGTTCGATGTGTGCGAGTTCTCTGTAAATCGAAAATAATCTTGTGTGTTTATTTTCTTTCTGGTGCACAAGTGTGCCGTCACTAAAGAGGCTAATCAGGAGCTTAATCAATGTTATGGTTGCCAACACATTATGGTAGAATTTTATTCATGAGGCTTTTAAGGTTTATTCTCAGGGAAAAATTTAAAAAAAAAAGATGTCTTCTGAGGCGCTGACTTGATATTGATTCTGATTTTAACTATCCTCGAGTGTTACCTAATTGATTGTGATTACTGTCATTGTGATCTAGGGAATCCAGTAAGCTTGAAATATACATCAATTTTGCGGCAAAAGAAAGAAAAACACGTTTTGAAGAGGTACAAAGAGCCACATTGATGTCGACAACAAAAGTCATATCTGAAAATTTGATTGTTTTAAATTTAAGGAATCCTGTTTTTGATACAACGTGTCAGACAGAAAAACAAATGTTTTATATGTTCTGGAAATGACTATCTAAAAATAAGCATTTACAGATCCAGTAAGTGAACAAGAAAATATACAAAAGTGCTAAGAGCCAGAGCTTCATGCGTAAATGAGTTTTAGAAATCTATACTTTTTAGAGATAAAAGTTTTGGTGTGTCAGCTTTTTATTTTATATAACCCCCCCCCCACCACCATAATCGCTTTTATACGGCAGCAAACCATTGATCTGCACACCTATAATAATAACAGACTGTTTCCCAAGATGTCAGATGATGGCTCAGATTCTCCCAGAAAGCATTGCGGCGCGCCTTTGCGAAACAAAACCGCGCCAGGGGCCGACCTCCTATCTGAAGGTCACACGAGAGCCCGTTTCAGATGCCCAGCGCTTGTGACAAGCCGTGAGCTCGTGACATGCACCGCACATTTTTTTTCTCACCCCCCCCCCCTCCTTTTTCTCTCACATGAATGTGTCCAAAAAAAGTCCGGGGGGGCCGCTGTGAATCCATAGCGAAAAAAAACCTCCCCGAGCGGCAAATGGAAGAGCCCGGTTGACCGGCTGCTGTAAATCAGACGCACGGAGATGTCGGCAGTAGCTCTTACCTGATGCCTGATGTCCTAGAATCAGAGCTCCGGTGCCCCCCCCCCCCCACATCCTCCACCCATCGCCGATAAAGAGCTACATTTGAATTCTGACAAAGATTGGGGTTCAATCCGATCCGATATGGCCGCTTGGGCTCCTGCATACGTTTGACCGTTGCTTTTAATGAATAGGGCCATTCCTGTCACTCCATTGTGGCCGTTCAGGTCCCTCCAGCCCCAGGGCTTTTGTTTCATCGGCAGTTGTCATTGGTCGGAATTTCAATGGTAAACACTCTAAGCCCGCTAGCTCGACTGACATGTTTTTGTTTTTTCCCCCCCGTCCACATGAATGGGGTAGCTTCTGTTTTTTTTTTTTTTTTTTTTTTTTTTTTATCCGTCCAACCACAGCCTGAAAGGAAGGCCTCACAAAGACTCATCGTTGGACCCAGATTGGGTTTTAAGTAATAGCACATCCAGAGACAAACCAGCCCTGCTGTCGTTATACACCTTTCTGAATGCGCTAGCTTTAGCCCGCACCCCCCACCTCCCCACCTCGTGCATTAGCTGGGTGTGCGATTAAGCAAATCGTAAGGTGAGCCGAGGTTCAGACAGGCCGCATGAAAGCCCTTAAGTGCTGTGGCGGGCATGGAGACTTTCCAGACGCCGTGTTCTTGTGCACGCAAAATATTGACAGATTCCGTATCGTCATTGCTGTAAAAACATAAATAAAATAAATAAAACGTTAAAATGATCTCTTATTTTTCATCATTAGGAGCCAGTGTACGTGAATTCAGCTTGAGGGAATGGTGGATATGTAGTTCAAGACGTAGATGGGACAAGGCTGTTATCGATGTGGTACATGGCTATCGATCTGCGAATATTTCAGCGTTACACCCTCAAACAGACAGCCGGCTCACATATTAACCGAGCGAAACTTTCATAACGAGAAAACCCCGCAGTCCACATCACAGTTTCCTCACATTAATTAAAAAAAAAAGGTACCATTTGCTTTCAACGGGCATATTTTTACACCTCCGCCCCACAAACCAGGATGTTAGAAATGCTGTTGGCTCACACCAGCAATGTCACTAACAGACTGGAACGTCAGTAAAATTTAATGTCATACCCACCCCACCCCCCCACCCGGAAACACAGGGGTGGAGATTAACAGCACGCAAAATGATGTAACAGAATCTTTCATGCCAGAGCAATGCAAGAGGTTTCTCCTGTGCGTTTCCATGTGCGTGTGCACACGCGTGTGTATGTGTGTGTGTGGGTGTGTGTGTGTGTGCGAGTGTTCGTCACCTGTCCTGTCGGATAATCTCTGACAAGGCTGTCATCGCGACGGCAGGGGAGGCCGGTCCGCATGAGGCCTCGGCCGAAAGTGCCTCTTATCTGTGTGTGTACTCTCTGCGGGGGCCGACAATGAGGCACCATTTGCACATGAATGCGGGGGGGGGGGGGGGGTATCCCAACGGCAAGCACCCCACACTGTTCCCTCTTTCTTGCCCCGGAGAAAGTGCTGAGACAGTCCCAGGCGGCGTCTATCTGGACACTACACAGCACAGCCCTCTGGATAAAACAGTGATATGTGGAGGGGGGGAGGGTGGTCAGTGAGAAAAGGTACGGACTGAATGCTGTGACATCGGCCACCCCGTTATTGTAAAGCCACAATGAGCCTTTTTTCCACCGGGTGCATAAGAGAGACAGTGGCTGTGTGGGTCTGTGCGTATGTGTGTTGTCGAGGTGCTGGAGGGGGGGCAGAGGGGGTGTCTTCGAATCTCACAGCCAAGCCCACCAGATACCTTGCCGCCATCTTGAAAGGAATTCTATTGCTCACCGGTGAAAAGATCTCCTCAATATGCCCCCCCCCCGCAACTTTTTTTCTCTGGCTCCGAGGGCAATGCTGTCAAGTATCACCAGAGCCAGCAGGAAGGACCACCTATGAGGCTGGGGGGGGGGGGGGGTACCGTAAGTAAGGGGTGTGGCCCCCACTGGTCAGCGATGCTGCTCATGGTCAATGGGAGTGTCTGCAGCTGAAACGTGAACATGTACTATGAGGTTTAGGATGAGCAGGGAATTCTAAGGAAGCAAGAGGAATGCTATCATTAGCCAGAGACGCTAACCTTGCTAATCTCAACTTGATTAGAACATCAGACAATCCAGAATATGTTCAATGCTCGTGGAACAATTGACATTGTCACGTAACATCTGGTCAAGCTCTTTCTGAGAATATGTATTTTAAATCTGGTGTCAAATTAGAACCAAATGATGATGTCATTTCATGACCGGTTTACATACACAATCAGAGCATGTGGTATTAATTACTGTTACGTGAGCATGTGGTTATGATCACTGCCTACACTTGACCTCACATGGAGGAGGGCCTCAAAAATCTCACTAACAATAGATATATTGTTGCTATTAGGAATAATATGATGAATGGAAGAAAAAAAACTTGATTATGATTTGAGATCCAAGTACTGCGGAAACAGATCACCCTCTATATTTATTACACCGTACTTAATATTATATTAATAAAATGCTTTGACTGATTTTATTTTATACAAACTATTTTTTTCTCTAAAAATATGGACATATGAGAATATCCAGTGGATTAGAAAAGACCAAACCCATTTGATTTAAAGACTATAAGAAGCAAAAGAAATATAAATCTATTTTAAAAAACAGATCAAATTCCATAATGCAGGATGTACACAGGAGCATAGGTCAGGTCCGATCCCTGGGCATCAAGGAATCTTGAAATTCCCTTTAAGAAGTTGAGGCAGCATGTGGAGGATTAGGTCCGCACGTTTTCCTTCCAGTGGGCCAGCCCCCCCCCCCCACCCTACTTAAACCTTGTCACCCGGCTCAACGCTGCACCTGCCAAAGATCCACAAGACAAAATCGTGGATTTTCAAATTCCAGCGCTAAGCAAAGCTTGAGTGTGTCACGCATCTCCAGACTCGGCCTCGATGGATCTGCAACATCACATGTCGAAGTAACAAAAGCGTTTTTCTTTTTGTTTGTTTAATGCTCAGAGTGCGGGGCAGCTTTCAGCCAGCCTTAAAAATCGCAGTCATTCTTAGCTTTGTTAAAGGCTCTGCCACTGAACTCTAGGAGAAGTATTTGCATAAGAGGACTACTATTGTTTTCTTACAGTGACCCTGCTAAAGAACTCAAACAACACATCAAACAAGTTAGCAGAACTCAAATAACCAGCTGTTATGCTAATCAGATAAGGAGAGACATATATACATGGGCTTTGCAGCTGACAACTCCAGCACTGGGAGTATAGATTCTGTCCCCAGGTTAGTCTATGTGTGTGCAGTGTGTTCTCTCTCTTGACTGGGTTTCTTCCAGGTACTCCGGTG
Source organism: Mormyrus lacerda (assembly GCA_015163995.2). Classification (NCBI taxonomy): domain Eukaryota; kingdom Metazoa; phylum Chordata; class Actinopteri; order Osteoglossiformes; family Mormyridae; genus Mormyrus; species Mormyrus lacerda. The sequence continues at coordinate 29,121,091 of JAABNX020000130.1, forward strand.
TCCTTCCAACAGCATTTCTATGGATTATCCCCTAAGTTTCCGTGGGCTTATTTTCAGTACCAGAAACACGCATTACTTCAAGCAGATGACCACTCAGCCAAAGAGAAATGGCTGTTTGCTCAAGTCAACCTTATCTTTAAGGAACCCTCTAAAGCTTTGAAATGTCAAGGATGCAAGCGGGACATTCTAAATAAATATGGCTAACTAAATAGGCTCCTATAAAAATGTCAAATTGTCTTTGAAATATTCATGCTACTTAATACTTCAGCGTTACGTTTTACACTCTGTCACTTCGCTCACCTTTTTTATCACAAGTAATGTACGAAGGCTGGGTAATTCAGCGCAAGTATTCTCCATCTTTCAAGGGCCACTTCTTGAACTGAGTTAGGGGCTTTCATTAACCACTACTATACCTGCTGTGCTTATTAAATGTTTTTTAATTAACGGTAGTAATTCAACGACAACAAAACAAAACATCAAAACAAAACAAACAAAACAACAACAACAATAATAATATTAATAAGGATAAATAATTATTTTGATGATAAATATTTCGTTGCCGAGATGGCTGGCACGATGGCCCCCGGGGAACGAGTGAGCTGTCCCTCCCCCTCCATATTTGTGGTCTGCTCCCTGGCCCTGTGAGCATGTGCAGCCTGCTTGCTCTCCTTCTCTATGCATGTGTTTCCTCTCACCCTCCTTTGTTTATATGAATGGGCGTCTGTAAGCTGCCCGCAGCGTGTGAGCTGACACCCTACGGCGGACTGGCGTGCCATGCAGGGTGTCTTCACCCTGTACCCCGCGCGGCTTGCGATAGCCCCCGGGCCCTCTGTGACGCCGCACTGGATAAGCAGCTATGGAAGATGGATGGATGGTTAAAAATATCATCCACATGTCGGCGGCGTTTTATCTAACACGCTTTTAGCTGAATCCACAGTCTGCACCTCCAGTGCCCTACTGGGATGTTTATTGTGGACCCCCAGCAGCACCTCTGTCTATTCCGTTTTGCCCCTATAACTTCTGCTGCAGCGCTAACATTAGCATTGTCATCGGGTCTGGCCTCTTCTCGCTCCCTGCCGACTCGCCGAGCTCATTCTGGACAGCGGTATACATGTGAAATGGGAGGCAAAGAAAAGAGAAAAAGGTAGCTTAAACTGAGCATATAAAAAGATATGGAAATCTTTCTAATATTTTAGCTTAAATATTTTCATTTTCTTTTAGCAAATATCCATGAAGAAAATGACAGCTTCACGTTAAAAAAAATAACAACATTTGGTCATTTTACCAAGAGCAAAAATGTACAATTTTGTTCTCCATTCCAGGCCTAAAATGCATTTTTCAAATTCTCTACTTAGAGACAAGAATAAACAAATTAAAAAGTTAAACAATAATTTTTTTTTTTTTATTTAAAGTTTAAATTTTACAAGCAATGCTTCATAATATGTTGAGGTAGCTGATCGCAAACATTATTTAAGCAAATCAAGTGAAGTTTTAAGCTTTTAAAGTTAAAATTTAATTCCACAGCCCTTATCACCCTGATCTTTCGTGTACAGATCACCTGTGCAGATCACAGAAGGGCATAGCTTTGGTCCCCTTGAGAAAATATTCAACATGAATGTCTCCAAATATAGCAGAAGTCAGTATGCAGAACGGCTCATGCTAACCATCGTTGCTAACATTAGCCTTGCATTGCAATGTCCTTCTCAGCGTTACATCCAGAAGAATGGCAAAAAAGTATTGTTAATGAGATAAATTTTGGACTTTTTGGCATATCTGACAGAGAAAATTTCCTTTTCCTTGTTCATAAACTCCTTTTCATTGAAGATTCCCAGGTAAGTTCACAATATCATTAACTGATATTCATTTAGGTTTGTACACTTTACTTGCATTACATTGCACACACAACTATATACAAATGATTTACATCTAATCAAATAGTTACCAGGAGCTGAAATTGCACTTGTAAATTACTCCGTAGCAGAAGTACTTAACCTGGCATTGTTTTAGTTAATATTTAGCGTAATGAATATTTAGCGTAATGAATTCTGAGTGTACACGAGGCGCTAATGTGTCGCTGTTCTGCAAATGTTTTATTTTTATATTTTGTAGTGTTTTAGAGAAGCTCCTGGGGTCTGTACCGTGCTATTTGTGTGGGCGGAGAGGAATAGGTGGGGATGATGGGTAATACTGCTCAGCATAGAGAAGTACAAGATGAAGAGCAGAGCCTCACTTCAGACAAGGACCAGCGCTGCATGGCCTTTCTCTGACCCTCGCCGTCGCACTTTATCTGAGGCAGTGGGAGCTTTTGGAGTGGGCCGGAGCAGAGGGCGTCTCAGAAATAGATCACTCCGGGGGCGACAAAGTGTAATTAATGACCCAGTGCTGATAAGAGTCTCACGGTTCCATCAAAGAATGCGCTAATGGGGTCAGAGTTGCGGGACAATAGCGCAGGATAACCTGCGCTGAAGTGTCGCGGTGTAAACGCGGGCCTGAGTGCGCAGGGGAAAACAATGCGACTGAGGGTCCTGCCCCCAGATCGCCGGGGCTGCAAGCAGCAATGTCGACGCGCAGCACGTACCAGCACCCTCGCCGGGGCATCGCTGCATGAGCACGTCCGTCCCGAGCTGAAACGGGATACTGAAACTGCCCTGGATATTACTGTTTAGCTTCCACCAAATGAGGGACCGTTCCCGATTTTGGGGGGTGGGGTCGTGGAGGTCAACTGGTTCTTATGGCCAAGCTGCTGATTCAGGAGGCTTTTCGCTTCCTGCCTCTGTGACGGCCTGTGTCAAGGCCGACCCGAGATCCTACCACGGCTGGGGGGGGGGAGGGTAGCTCTGGGCTTACCTCTCAGTGAGACAGGCCGATTATATAATGAGGATTTCCCCCGTTTGTCCGAGGGAATAGCCTGCGGTGGTGAGCACCTCCAGCACGACCTGAGGTCCAGCAGATTCATGAGTGGAGGCCCCTTCCGACTTTGGCCCCTGGGGTGACACTGTCCCATCAAATCAGTTCGCTCCAGGCCAAAAGAAAAATGCAGAAAATCACCGATACCCAGTTATGGGCAGTCTTTCAGTGTTTAAAATAGAGTTAGCACCTCATCATAATTCCTCTACCCAAAGCCTTGTGCCCACAAGCCAGTGAATTAGCATGGATCGCTCAGTATTGTCAAAACAGGCACACGACACCGGGAGGGTCGTTCCAGTCAAGTGCTAAGCTTAATAAACCTTCCGCCTCAGGATTAATGTTTTACGTGCCAGTATTGCCTGCAGGTAGCCCCTAGGAGACTATGCTGCACTGTGTAGGTGTTTGTGTGTGTTTGTGTGTGGCGGGGGGGGTTGGGTGTGCACGGCCGTGTAGCTCAGCACCGCGGTCAGTCACACGCGCCTTGACCTGCGTTTGACCCCGGGGCGACATGGTGGCCAGATAGCGGCGCAGCTTCCCGGAGAGAGAACAAACCGTCCTCCTGCCCTATCTCAGCTGTGTCCTTGGCTTGTCTGTCGAGAGCAGGGGGACAGGGCAGTGAGGGAGAGTGAGAATGAAAGGAAGAGAGAGAGAGAGAGAGAGAGAGAGAGTGAGAGGGAGACAGACAGACAGGGAGAGCGCTTCTCAGTGCCACTGCGAGATAACTTTCCAGCTGCTCTTTACTCATTTTCCACATTCACTTTCTCAAGCTCTATTATGACACGTGTCAGGGGGTGTATGTGACATTGTGTGTGTGAGTCTGGGTGGGTGGGTGACTAGGGTGGGGAGGGTTCCGTTCCTGGGGGAGCCAGATTCATTGCGACGGAAGGAAAGTAGCGACTGAATTTTGGCCCTCAGATTTACCAAGCACGATAAATGTTCTATTAGCAAAATAACCTCACACTTGACAGGGAATTTGTACGATGAGATTGCTGACACTGCCACTGAAAGAAAAGACATGAATTAACCGATATGAGACAAGTAGGACATTAATTCACATGTCATATTAATAGAATATATCCAGGAGACGTTCCATTTCTTAGTGTGGTATTTAGCAAAGCGCTGAAATAAAAATTACTGTCTGTGATTAGCGCATTATATGTTCAATTCTTCAATACAAGGGACTGTCAGGCACCAGAATGTCCTCAACATCTTCACCAAAAGGCATCTCGTCAAAGTGCAGATGCTTCAGGGAAGCTTTTATTCATCCCTCGGTCATGTGACTCACTCAGGACCAGGTGACCCCAGGAGGATGTCACAACGCTACAGATTTGACAGATGAGACAAACAATAAGTTGTGGCCAAGGAAAGGCCAAAACCCCCCCTATAAAATGACCCTAAAAACACCCTGACAGGCGTTATGTTTTGAGAGTCTGCCTTTCAGCCAGGCCCTGGGCTCAGTTAATTGAGTCTGACAAATGGGATTATAATTATCAGGTCGTATCTTTTGCCCCGATAAGGTGGGCAGCATGCCCCGCCCCCCGCATCTTAAAAGCGGAAGCGAAACAGTGTCCTGCTCGGTGTTGACTTAGGCACCGGGCGAAGCCGGGTTTGAACTCTGGGCAGGTTAAGGCATTTATCTGCTGGTATCAGTACACACCGCACAGTGACCCCCTCTGACCCCGCTGTTACGCGATTAATCACCATCATCAGATAGGGCATGCAGCAAACTGTTGTAAGGTATCAAAGACGCTGTGTGTGTGTGTATGTGTGTGCAAGTGTGTGAGTGTCTGTGTGGGGAGGGGATGTGAGGTGGGTTGCGGTGGGGGGCTGCACTGCTCATCTTAAACTGACTTTATTGACTCCTGCGGTGTTTCGCTGCACTGAGGATAGGCAAACAGAATAAAAACCAATCAATATGTTTTCACTTGTCAGAAAAAGGTGTGTGTGTGTGTGTCTCTCTCTGTGTCTCAGAATGGTCAGATAGTTCAATGCTATACTTTGTCTTCCAACCAAAAAGGTTCAGCGTCACTGTTCTTAATTTTATTTGTAATCAAGTCAGAAAGAAGAAATACTTATCTTATGGTAGTGGAAAAAAACGTGGTTTATCACTGAAGCAGATAAAATGGACAGAAGTAAATATAATAAAAAGAATTCAGGGGATAGTCCACACAAGGCAGTCACTGTGTTGAGATTCTGCAGTCACCTTTGACCTCACTGACCTTAAAGTGATAGTTTGCACATGGCAGTATACTCAGCTGCTAAGTGCTACTGTAACGGTGTGAGAGCCATATGGCTCGAATATTTTTCACTCTAGGAAATGCTCTACTTTTCACATTCTCTGCACTTTCTCAATTTAAAGCTTAGGTTGTCTGGCGTCTCTCTCTAGCCCTATCGTCTTTTTATCCGCCTGTATAGAGATGTCAGCTGAGAAAGGTTTTGTTTTATTTTGCAGCAATTCTCTGTGAAATCTAAAGCTCTCCTGAATCACATGATTGAACAAACCGGTGTTTTCACTAGTCGATGTTTCCTATGAGTGATAGCTACTTGCTAGATATTACCTACTGTAAATGCTAGCTCTTTAAATGAATCCACAAAAGCTTACGTTTGCTGGGTTGATTAGTGGGTCAAACAGCTATCAGTGACGGGCAAAAGAAAAGTGCAGAGCATTACAAAGCACTGGAAAGGAGAATGCCAGACTGCCCGGTAATTAATAAGGATCTGTTGAAATTACATGCACCGTGGGTAAAAAATACGAGAGTAACACCATAGTATAAGGTTACTCTGCATGAAGCATTAAAGTATTACTACACTTACTGGATTACCATGTTTAAAGCCATGATATAACTTGGACGCCGAGAAAAAGGTATTTATCCAGAGGACATCTGGAGTGGAGAGTATTAGTCCATGAAGGAACACATGGCTAACTGAATTAGCCAAACCTAGGGGCTTCTCATTCATTTGCGGGCTCGCTTTTTCTCACTGAAAACTGAAGCCGGCCGTCATGATTGGCCGCCGCTGTAACCCCCAGCTCAGGGTTCTGGAGGATCTTCTGGATGTCGCGTCCACCTGAGTCCCGTATTAACCCAATTATCACCGAGACAATTAAGGCCATTTTGTGCTCCGTGGATTACACGTTAAGTACATCTGAGAGAACAAGACGGTGCCGTGCCGGCTTTGGGGTCGATGGTTTTATGAGTCCTGGGCTGCCGCACAAATTGTGAGAACGGCAGGGGTTACGCTTCTCCAGTGTTCTCCCCTGACGGATGCAGACACCCCTACACCCGACCCCAGTGAAACCGTGAGATCACACTGGCGAACGTTCGGGCTTCCACTTTCGTGAAAGACCATGTTTGTGCAAAGGGGCACAGCTAGCACATGTTTTTTCACAGCTAGTTCATGCATGCTTTCATCTATTGTCATCTTTTCTGTCATCATTATTTAAATAAATAATAAATAAATAAGCCAATAAATAAATCAACATTTCATTACATTCCCCAGACTCAACAAAAACAATATTACATAACATCACACTATATTTAAACTCCAAACTGCCTTTATGTCTCCATAATCGGAAAATAGATTTTAAAATAGACATATGTAAAGATACAGCCTGCTAGCTAAAGTGCTGCAATTGATCAACAGATGGTTTTCCGTATGTTGCGAAAAGTAGGTGGAATCTTATCTTCCCGTCGGAGAAATGAATTGAGTAGGTCACTAAAATTAAGTGGGCTGATGCTCTGCAAAGTAATCTTGAGATAACTTGAGATAATTGGCGATAGCTTGCAGTTTGATATAGCACATCATTCGGGTGAAGATTTCAGTGAAGTACAAATAGCAATAGATTCATGTGAGAAGAGATGAAGATTTATGTGTGGCTGCACGAACTGAAGCTGAATCTGACCCAGATGGAAAATGGAACCAAGTACTGAGCTTTGAAGAACTCCTGTGTAAAAGTGCAGTCTTTCCTGGTCAAAGAAAGAAGTTTGCGATATCAGTTCAATTCAGTAAAAATTGAGTATACGAATAAGGAGTAAACCCATTTTTAAAAGTCATATCCATGATTTGAAAGTTTTTTTCATGTGGTGGGATTTGTTGCAAAACATACAGTAAAATAAGAAAGGCCTTTGCTGATTTTCAACAGTCTTCTCATGATCAGTAAATTCGGATGCATCTCAGGCCAGACTGTTGAGCTGAAATGTAAATCTGTTGAAGGTGTTTTGGTTTTTGGGCTGATGGCCGCACAGTGTCCATGCGTGTGACAGCGATTAGCAGTGTCATCACATAACACGCTGAACCGCAGTTCCGTCATATCCGCCAAAACACAGTACACTTCATCATCTTAAAAAAAGATATACAGGAAAACATAGCTGCTGTACCACATACTTTTCTAAAATTATGTTAAAAATGAAATAATATACTTTTGTTGGTAAAATTCAGTTAATATTTACGAATGAGGACACTTTAAAATAAATAAAAGATCAACACTTCTCAATTTCTTGCAAAACCAAACACATCAAACTGGAATAAGAAGGAAAGAATGGTTTCTATTGATTTTTCTGTCAAGTTTGAAATGTCAAAACTTTCCTGCTGATTCTTGGCACTCACCTGATGTTTGGACACTTGAGAGAAGTCAACTGAGGTAAAAAAAGGCATGCGATTGTGCGAAGTGAATATAAAAAGCAAATTAACCATCTTTTGTGACAGATTTCATTGAACAGCCTCAGTCTTTAATTGATGTCAAGCATTAAATTATTAATGGATTCCCTTAAATATATTTAATAATCTAAATGTGCTACTTTTAAGACAATTGGGTAGAGAGGGTCATAAAATATATAACTACCTATAAAAAAATAATTGTCACATATACACTTTGGCTGTTGCAAATGCCTTCTGGCTGATAACATCAACTCCATTTTAAAGTAGCTGTGTACTTCAAATGAGGTTTGGGCACACCATAAGGTTCCTGGTTCAAGCCTGGTCTCTGCAGAATAGGCTGGTCTGTGGGCCTTCGAGCAAGGCCTTTAACCCCCAGCTCCCTGGGTGCTGCTGCCGGTCGCTGCCAAGCTCGCTCTCACCTAGTGTCAAGGGGAGCAGGATAAGGGAGGTGCAGAGAGAATGTTCCCATTTGAATAAATAAAGTGTGATTATTGATGCCTTCATCTTGTTTGCTTTACGTCACGCCGTGACCCTAGAGGGCACAGAATGCTTCCGATGCCGCAGACCCACATACAGGCTGCAAATAAATGGATTGTGATGAGTGTGTGAGTCTTTTAAATAAAGGACATGACAGCGCTTTTAAGATGGAAGTTGCAGTCTTTATTACCAGCCACTATTTGTTTAATACTAACAGCAGCACAGGCAGGGCAGCCAACGTTTTATGCAAAATTCACAGTTACAAGCTAATGAAACACACGCGTTCCACGAGGGACATTACACAATTTTGACATTCACCATTAACACAAATTAGGGCTGCCACTTTTTAACCGGTATTCGAACATCCATTTGAACTTGATGTGCAAACAATTAACCCAATTTTAAAGTGTCACTGTAACATATAAGCATATCATACCGTTTGTTGTAATTTTGTTCGCCATCTACAGACCCCCTAAAAAGTCAGGGTGGGAAAATGTTTTTTGAAATCGTTTTGTGTTCCCATGCACTACATGTGCAATAGCCCGGCTGTCTTGTTTAAAGTCACTGACGGTGTGCAATTGTTGACCAATACGTATAAAAACACACAGGTGAAAGTAACGTGGTGCATTGTCCCCTGTAGCTTAATGCTTAAAGCTCACGTAACTGGACATGTCTGTATCATTTAGGTTTATACTTATTAGTCCATTAATTCTGTCTTTTGTACTTTAAAAGAACACAGTACAGTTTAGTAATGCGAGAGAATTTTGAGGGAAAACAAAATTATAAAAAAAAAAAAAATTCCAACTCTGACCTCTTAGGGGCATTGCACAAATGTGACGACGTGTGGGCAGGTAACAAGATACTAAAAGGAATGATTCTGTTGGGGGAGTGGGGGGGGGGCAAAAAAAAGTGACAGCCCAAACATAAATACACTAATAAACTTAAATTAAACTAAAATTAATTTACACTATTCTAAGACACGCACGGTGCAGTGCAATGCATTCTCGTAACTGCATAATTACGAGACTGACCAACCCCGAGGCGTCAGATTTATATCAGCCAATCATGGACAGTGGGTGGGATCAGAACAAATAAAAAAGTTCAGCTCAGGGATACTGCACAGGCGGAGTGCCGAAACAGTGACCACCACGGTGGTTATGGGTCATAAGACGTCATAATGTAAACGCTGATTCCTTCGACTTCATTTGACGTAGACATTCACCTTTAATCCCAACTGCCTCCTACCTCCCAAATGATCATATATAAAGGGGCAGCTGTTGGTTTGGGAAGCAGAAGAAAATTTAGAGGTTCGTGAGGGACCGGGTGCATGGTTTCGTTAGCTTAGCTCAGCTAGTGTTTTGGGTTCTGTTTTATTCAGTTTGACATCTTCATGTACATGGAGATTATGTTGGGATATTTACTTTAGTCTGTAGCCATAGTTAACCTTTTCATAGCCAAATGCTGATGCATAAAGGGTACAAAGGGTCAGCTGTGGTTGGCTTTCACCTCCAGGTTCCACCACATTTTGAGTGTTTATCGGTTTATAGCTCTGGAATTTACAGGTTGAGTAGCTTTGGGCTAAGAAAACAAAAGTGTTGCTGTTGCATACACTTTGAAATTGAGACAACACTAGTTGGGGGGGGGGTGGGGTTGCCGTTTAATAGATGGTCACTGCATGGGCGGCAGCAGCGGGCGGCTATGCTGAACTCGCCATGGAGCATTCAGAAACAGGCCTATGGAAATATTTGTTTGCGGTGATCCATGCTGTCTGTCTCCTGATTTCCGAGTTACAATTTTGGATTAAAAGCTGCTCAAAAAGTACAAGAAATGCCTTTCACTTTACCTGAGGGGAGTTGTGCTGATATGTTTTTGTCGGGAACCTGTAGCTGTAATATTCATAACAGTCAATAAATTGCGTTATGTCAGAAGTGTCAAGAAGGATGTAGGACATGTATTTACACAGAACTGCTTGTGGCTTGGATTTCTGTGTATGCGTGGTGTTGGGTTTTGTGGCAGGGCTTATTAAGCATGTGTGTAAGCTCATGGCGGTAATGTTATCCCTTAGACTAGAGGTAGTCGTTGAGTTTAGTGAACTAATCCTCTTGCATGGTAACTCGTGTGCTGGTTGTGACGACATGACTTCAATCCCCAGCTGCCACCACATCTGTTACTTCTGCATGCAGCAAGAATTCACTGTTTACTCAGAGCAAACTTCCTAAATGCTTCTTTCCTGGACCTGCAAGCTCAGGCAGTGAAAGGCAACAATGCTGAGAGAGGATCCAGGCCAGAGAGGGTATGTGGTGCCGTCTAGGAAGCTGACAGCAACGGCATAGACATGCTTGCCTTCTGAAGCTGCTGGAAGTTAAGGCAGGTCAAGCAACAAAGTGACGAGGGAACTTTCTTGCCATGTGACCAACAGTCCATGAGGATTTTTTTTTATTGAACTCTTCACTTGATTTAAGGCTGAATCATCCAGTTTGGTTCAAAATGGCCAAAACAAAAAGATGTCAGAATGACCTCGTCGTTCCTTCTTCCTGTTTTTGTTCCCAGTTTTACTGGTAGTAAAATACGCTAATTATGTATTTCAATAAATGCATTTCGTGCCCTGAGTTACTTTCATCTGCTGCTTCTGCAGCTGCCTTGTTTGCTACCAAATAGCTCCCCCTCATCCTACTTGGCTCTCTGCTGCAGATCACCTTGGATATCAGAGCCAGATATGCAAATCCAATGTTTACCAGCAGCAAACATCTTCTCTTCCCACAAGGGCTCGCAGAGATAAACAGCATATTTTAGTGTTTAGTGTGAACTATGCAGCTTCAACCCGACGACCAAATCAGCTGAATGAGGAACTATTAAATACTGAAACGAGCGACAAATGTGGGCATAACCCAACATTATGCACCACCTGGGTACTGTTAATGGGTAAGGACTTCTTAATTATTAATGTTCAAACAGCTTACTTGAATAAAAGACCTGCTAATTAATCATTGCCTTAATTTCTTTGCTTTGCATGTCCGTGCAAAAGTTACCTATTTATAGAGTATGACTGGAGCACATGATTTCACCAGCTCCTTTCTCAAAGGCATAACAGCAGAACCCTCCCATGGATATGAAGTTGATACATTTAGGTTCTGTACGGCACTACTGCCCGGTGTGTGTCATCTGGCCAATCAATCACTGAAGGTGTGCATTTTACAAATCCTTGTATTCTGGCTTAAATCGAAGGGGAAAATCCCCAAACTGGGAAGCAGTTTCTCTAAATGTGTCCTACACTGCGCTGTTTAATGATTTACCTCTAAGTAAGGATATGAGAAAGTGTTAAACGTTTTGAATGAGGCTAAGAATAAAAAGACCCACAACTTTTCCTTGCTTATGGTCACTGTTTGGTTTTCTCTGGAACCCCACTGTGCATTCGAACACATATGTACGCATGCGCACACACACACACGCATGCACACACACACACACACACACACACATGCACACACACACACACATGCACACACGTACCTATCTAAACGGGGACCGCCCGTTCATATCTATAGGAAAAACCCTAATCCCAATCACGACACCCATAGCCCCCACCCAGCCCTAACCTTAAGCATAAGTAACCAACTCCAGGACTTTTGACATTTTTACTTTTTTGCATTCACAGGTTTTTATAAAATTGAGGTTATCCAAATGGGATTTTTCAGGTTCTGCCACACACTGGAGACAATTTGGTCCCCAAATGTAGTCTATGCAAACCCACACACACACACACACACACACACACACACACATTATTTTACTGTTGTTAGGGAAATTTTCATAAATAAAGTTTGTCCGTTTTATTTTATAAAAGCTGAAAAAAGGCACTTTTCCAAGTGCAGACATACAAGGTCTTTTTCCTTTGTTTAATATCCTTGTGGGGGATTTTTTTAAAAACTTCTTTTCAAAAGTTATCAAGCTAGGAATAATGTGCATACATTGTTGTCTTCCTGTTTTAGTGGGGACCTCCCACTGGTTCTCATTTTTTTAATGTAATTTTTGATTCCTTAACCCCAAACCAAAACAGAAAACTCAGAAGCAGATGAAGACCTGATAGACAATAAGCAGCACTTCCCACTCTGTCTCCCGGCAATTATTGCCTCTGGACCGAATTCACCTCAGAGACTCAAAAATTCAAGGTGAGCAGGTCACCTTTCACATCGGGCTACAACGTCCCTTGGCACTGAAGTCTTCAATGCAGAGGCGTGAGGTTTAAAGCACTCCTTGTTTTCCGTTACTTTTCAGAGCAGCACAGTTGAAAAGTAGGTATTATAACACCTTCCCAGTACCTGGGGCGTGCATGTTGGGATCTCTACCTGACCTCAGTCTGCTAGGTGACACCCCCTTTCCCGGCTGCCATGGCATCTTATCCTGCCGGAAGAAGCAGGATCCCTCTCCCAGGATCCCTCCCACCTACTTGGCAGAACCCCACTAATCCCATTACATCCTTGGTAGAAGCAACCGGTCCGGCCCAGTGCTTCATGCTTGTAGCTTAGCACTGCTACTAACCTTAATCTGGCCTCTGGGATTGGATTCTCCAGCACGTGACGTCGTTCACCATGTCTGTTCAGGATTCACCGAAGTCATTCCGACCGAAGCTGCATTTGTTACCTTTTCACCATGAATCCCCAGAACCCTTTGGGGTCTCGACCCCAAAATAGAAAGCGTGTATCTGCGATCTGAGAACGACGAAAGATACATTCCCGAGGGGCCAGAAAATGTTTAAGCTTTTCTTTTGTTTTGTCTTAAAGTAAGTCTGCTCTCTGCTGAATGTATTTGATTACCACTCTCCACTGCGACCTCTGTGGCCACTGAGAGGAGATACAAAGTGTGGCTTTAAGACAGTGACTACATCGACAGAATCACAGAGCGAATTAGCATCTGGTTACAATCGGAGCAACAGAGGAAGTGACCAGAACTGTGGATGCGACTGTGGGATACACAATGGGGGCCATAGAAAGATCTCTGCGACCAAAGGGCAGATGAAAGCTTTGCGGGAACGAAGAAAACAAAAGGAGATTTGAAAAATAATCATTCAGGAGAATCCTATTATGACGATTAGTCATTTTTGCGTAAATTCCACCCCTTGTTTCATCATTGAATATGAGGGATAACCCAAAGCAATATAAAAATAAACATTTTAAGTCTATTCTATTTTTTGTGCATGAGAAGACATCTGAAAATGATTTGCGATTCTCCGTCTCGGGTTTGTACCCCAGAACTCTGTCACACAATGATATCTGCTGTATTCCACACTGCTGGTACAGAATTTACTGTAATACTCTCTCATCCTCTGGAGTTCTGCCACTGCAATAGAGAGCTTTGATTGTAAATGCTGCTTGTGAAACGGTGGATACGAATATTTAATGCAATTTAAGGCCCCACTTTTAAATTAAGAAATATATATTTATTTTATGTTGGACTACACATAAGGTGTTTGTTCTTCAGTCCAAAGTATGAATGTTGACCAGATTATAAAGAAGAAATAATATGATGTTGTTTGTGGTTGTTCGTTTGCGGTTGGGAAAATTCAGCATGCTCCTCATTTATGTACTTAAGTGAAAAATATTGTTGCCCAGGGTTACGGTTATTTCGGGATTTCTGACTTTTATTTGCCAGCCAAACGCAACAGGAATGCTGTCGACCACCCTTTGCACATGTGCCTCTACAGCCAATTAGGGACAAGCTAAGCCGGGATCAGAAAACATGACCCAATTGGGGTCTGCCAAAACCAGTGGACGGTTCTCGCGTAGCTCCAGACAGCTGGTTGCATCTCGTCCGTCTGCCAAATGATGTTGACCTCCTGCTTGCCGCAGTCTCAAAACGGGATCAGAAGTGATAAACAGAGGAGTCAGACAGGCCGCGTTTATAACCGAGAGTTTGCCGGGTTGATTTTTCAAATCGTTAAACGGGACGCAAAAGTTCAAGAAGGAGCTGGCAAGTGAGAACCACGCTGATCCAAGCGTTCTCAGCCAGATGGTCTTGTTCTACATATTTGCAAATTCCCCGCTGACGTCACACTTGTGAGGTTCCTTTCATTTCTCTAATAGAATAACAAGGATTCTCTGAGCCAGTCAGCTTTCATTTTCCTGAGCACTCATGTCATCGTGTGACATGTTCCAGAGCCACTGAAAACCGAATCCTAGCAAAACGGCGCAGCAAGGCAATCTGTGTAATTTGAGCTGTTACTCAGAGGACTGGATGCCGCGCAGCTCACCCGGGTCCCGGGTACTGGGTGGGGCTACTGGGAAGGAGAACAGACCTCGGCTCATGGAAATGAAACCACAACTTGGAAAGTGGGATTCCAAAGCCTGTTTTTTAGTCCCTGTTGGCATCATGTCTTCATTAGAGCACAATAGGGTGAGAGTTGAGTTATCTGCCGACTCCACCGCCTCGTAGGTGCTTCTCTCAGCTCTGCTTCCTGGGAAAAGTCTTCTGACTCTGCATCTCTATTCATGTGTCTTTACTTTCCTCCTCAGTTTACTCCAACTCCTTGCTCGTGTTAAACTTCATTCCCACAAAAATTCGGCCACGGTCCCTAACGAACAGCTCCATTACTGTATGTTTTGTCTTATCTTGGAGGTGTGAAATGTGTATTTTGTATTGTTTTGCCTCTGGGTCATTCAAATTCAAAGGCCAATCCATTTAGACTAAATATTTATAAAGTAGAGAAATGTGACTTCATGGCATTTGTATACACAGCTGTGGAAAGCTCTCGGCATATTCACTGTGGTGTGAACCAGACTCCCATTCTTATACTACAGCTTTTCCAGCGTGTCTAACACACAATACGCTCTGCGGTTTGATGTCTCCACACAACTTTCTCTTCTGACTCTTTCTCTGACAGGCTTGCGAGAACATGCCTTTGCGTTGCCAGCACTGAGGGGATTTTAAGGGATTTCGCTCTCCACAAACACAAGGTTAGCCATCCCCAGCCGCAGCGCGATCAATATTTAATATGTTTTCTTCGTTAACGTCCATTTTGCCAGACACGTTGGAGGCCTGGGACGGCACACCAGGCAGAGGCCTGATCTGGTCGGGCAACCTGTGGGAGGCCATGAATTCTCCCCCTCGTCTGCACTGACCTCTTGAAAGAACAGCAGCCTTCCCAGAATGCTTTGCTGCTTTCATGTTCCCTGTGAGCAGGGAATCAAAGACAGGCAATGAATCCCAACTGTATCCCGCAAAAGTCTGCGACCACTACAGAGAAATAATGTGGTTATTGTTGAGAATGCCAGGCTGGCTGGGGGCCTCTTACAAAGGAAAATTACTTGCAGGGACATCAATAATTATATTTTTAATAAATACGTTTCAAATAAGAGAATGAGTGCAAGGTGTGACCATGCTCTTGACAAGGGAATGCTGTCCTATTGGCAAGCCAAAGCTGATTGGTGCAGAGAGAGGACCTCTGTTTGACTTTAGCCAATGGCGCAACACTTCCTGTACAATCGTTTCTGGGGTAATGGCCACTATGGGCTAATTGCTTTGGGCAGTAGTTGGTCTGTTTTGACATCCACAGTGAAAATGAGCAGAAAATCTGTCTGTTCCATATCAATGAGTATTTTTACTCCTGCTAATGTGACTTTGTTCCACAGCTGAGTGGGCTGGCACCTGCTGAATGGAAACTAGCCAATTACACACAGAGTGTCTCTAATTTTCTGATTCTATTAGCATGCCTCAGAGCATTCTAGTCTAATTGCAAACTACTTCGCCCGTTAGCTCCCTGATTAATCATTGCCCATCTGTAAGCCATCGGAAAACTTAGTGGAACGAATTTCTGTTTTTTTTTTTTCCTTAAAGAATGCCGGGAGATTGGAGAGTCAAACTGGTTCGAATGTACTAGGCTATATAAATCCCCCTGGCTATTTTTTGTAATCTGTACCTAAATGGGGTCTCCGAAGGCGTGCTTAAAAAGAGAAGCCGACCTGCACACCTCTGTTTTAGTCAAACTTTGATGCTTGTGTGTGAGTGGTTTTCCCGTGTTTTACGTTTTCTGCACAGGTTGCCCATTGCCTTTTTTGACAAAAATGACACCAAAGTAAAAATAAACATATACCATGAGAAGTTATCAGTGTACGTCGAACACAGAAACTTGGATAAAGCTGTCCCCCGGTCCTTCATGGATTTAATGTATCACACCTCGGTCACAGTAGAATAAGCACATTTTTTTCTGCAGCCCACTGTCAATGATGAGGTTGCTGGCTCCAGTTGTGTGACGTTAAACACAATATTCTACTCATTTTCCCTAATGACAAGATATAAATTAAAGGTAAATGTAATGAATATAGTGCCGGGATGCAATGATGATGATTAATAACCCAGAAGGAACCAAATTCAATATGGGCCCTCTGATTTAGCTATAATATGCATGCTTTATAATAGCTTATCGACTCCTGGAAGGTTCACAGAGGCAGCGGCTTCTTCGTTTTGCCCCCGTGTGGCACCAGTTTATTTCAGGTGTCCTGGGTCCAGTCACCCGAAGCCTCCCCATCAATAACTAATCTTTACACTTTTATCTCCTTTGAAGCTCCGAACAAAGAAGACCAGGCCCCTTTTTCTGCCATTAATTATTCGGGGATCATACAACATTTTCCCATGGAAATCAATGCAGGTGAAACCCACTGGCCGTGAAATGCGCCGCTCGCCAAACTCGCCCTATTAGGTGCATCGATTCCCCTAGTTACCGAAGTGCTCGTTTGGATTTACTGCTTGCTGGCATCAGATTTTGAATTTAAATGACTAAGATAAACTTTTAAAATCAGAGTTTATAGCCATGGTAGGATTGTAATGGTGGCGGTGGGAGGGGAAGGGTCGGGTGGTGACTTTCCCTAAAAACTGGAATGGAATTCTGGGCTATTGGGAATTCTAGTGACGTGAATGCCAGATTTGAAAGCACAGATTTCTAAAAAAAACTTTTGGGTACCACAATCCAATGGAAAAAACTCCTGGTTTTATAAATGGAGAAAAATGGGAGGGGTTTGAGCCGCGTTGCCGTGGATGCGAGCATCCTCAGCCACTGAGAGACGTCTCAATTAAGAAGTGACAAGTCACAATGGGCATGGCATCATTCTCCCTGCACACGCGCTGCCCCCTCTGTCCCGCGTGTTCCCTCCCGTCCATGTCCCCTGTCAGGGAGAACAAACGTATGCAGTTAAGGCTCGGACAGCTGGCAGTGATGCGTGATGCTGGAGGCGGGCGGTGGCCGCGTGACGGCGAGATTTGGCAGGGGCGCCGTACCATAGCATTTTTGCCTCCTCCAGCTCTGAAGTCTTTCGGACGTTTCTCTTTTGTTTCCAGACATTTGTGTAAGTGTACTGCGTGTATTTCTGGGGTTACTTCCGCACTTAAATCCTCTTTGTAAATACTTGTAAATATCATCTGCGAATTTTGCCTCGCGGTATCTGTTAGCATTGTCTGTTGTGTTAGTCGTTGTTTATAATGTCTAATGTCATCTCTAACGTGATGCTAGCATCTGCCTATCTTTAATGTTATGGACAGTGTTGATTTGAGTTTACCTACCATCCTGTGCCGTAAGCAGATCCCACCAAGCTTGGTTGTCTGCTCATTAAACTGATTCTGATTCTGGAAGATCATTACAAATGACACACATTCTTTACCTGATCAATTCTGAACCTCCTGAATCTGACTGAAGATAATCCCTCTTTCTCTCTCTCTCTCTCTCTCTCTCTCTCTCTCTCTCTCTCTAAGTCTTTTCCTATCTAGTGATGTGCATCATGGAGCAGAGTGAGATGTCTACAATCCCTGCTTCCCTTTATTCTTCCACAATGCGTTAGTTAACCTGAAAGTGTTAAGATTTCTCTTTATTAATTTTTAATATTGCCTATTGGGGTACTTGCTTAGATACTTGCAATGGATGCATCCTTAAATGCGATTCTAAAGCCAAAGGAAATTAGCTGGCAAAACAAAGAAGAAAACTTTATTGAGCATTACAAAACCTTGTAATTAGATGTTACAGCGCCTGGAGACTGCCATGCACATTTATTTATTTAAATAAAAATGTGTATGAGAAGCTTCGCCTTTGCATATCGCCTTTGGTCAAAGCGCTGCGTTCCGCTTATCAGAGCTGCTGCTAATGACATGGATGTTAGACGTGAGTAACTGAGGCATCGCTCTGCCGTCGTCCCGTAACGTGCTTTGGTGCTGGTGACTTCTTGTTCTGTAACTATTCGTGGTGTTTTATTTTGCTTTATTCACTTAGCAATCTCTAGGAAGGAAGCAGTCAGACATAGGAGACGGTGCACGTCGCCGAGCGGCCTTTAATTAATAAATTAATCGTTATTGATAATTATTCATTATTAATAATTAAGTGTTATTATTAATAGTCAATAAATATAATTTCATTTGAGTTTTACCTCCAGCTCTATCTCGAGAGATTTGTAAACGTGTATGACTGAGGCGCAGGCCCGCGCTCATGCTGAAGTGGAATCCTTTATGAAGCCGGTGGGTGTGTAGGCAGGTCACCTCGGTGAGGGTAGGCCTCAGGGTTGGGGGGGGTGGTTCTGGAGTCACCCCAGGTGAACGGGGTTCCCATTGCCTGGCGCGACCCCGCTCCCCCTCGCGTGCAAACGGCATGCCGGCCCCGCTCTGTCTGGGCAGGGCGCCACCCTGCCGGCCCTCTACCCGCCAAATGCCCGGCTTCGGCGCCGGGTCCTCGGGGCCTGCGGCCAGCGGCCCTCTCCGGCCCCAGGGTGCCGCATCACGCTGATGATTTTTTTCTTCCAGACAAAGACCTCATCAGTCCCCAAGCTTTAAGCCCCGTTTGATTTGTCCCACCCATGTGCTTCCCAGCCACTCACATCCAGAAGCCCCCACTGCCGAGTCCAGCAGCCTCTCCTCTCTCTCCACGCCCCCTCCCACCCCCCCACGTGCAGCTCATCAGCGCGTCTTCGTTAACCTTTATTGCTCACACGCATCACCCGTCGTACCCGGCAGATTAACCGACCGGTTTACATTCTCAGATTTCACCAGCGGACGCCATGACAGCTGTAACTAAGACAGCACTGACTGATTTGTGCTATTAGTATAGTGTGGTGATGAACCTTTCACAGATTTATAAAAAGGATTTGGACAGGTGACCCAAACGATCTTTAATCAAACAACATTTAAAAAGACAAAAATTTCCTTAGTACAATGCCTGGCTGTTGCCTGAAATCACGTATAAATTGATGTGTGAAGTGATCTAGAAAATAACTGTTTGTTTTACATCCAGCAGAGCTGGACTGGGTGTAAAAATCAGCCCTGGACTTTTGGGTGCCCCACGACTCCCGTGGTCACACAATTTGCTGGCCCACATTCCTACAACCCAGCAAAAAAATGCCCGGTATATCAGACGGCCAATGTGACCTCCAGTGACAGGACCAAGATTGTGCCGTACGACTCGAAACTCATCGCTTATGAGAAGAATCTTAATAAAACATGCAGGACTCATATTAAATATTATCAGTACTCACAGAGTCACTCCCTGTCTTGTGCAGATAGTGATTTTTGATTGTTTCTGAATAAATAACCAAAGAAATGACATGAGACTAATCGCTGTATTTTCCGGCACTGCATGGTCTCCCTGCTGGGGAAACCCTGCAGCGTCCGTGGAGTGATTTCTGGATGCCGGTATGTACATATTTATTTAAATTCCCCCAACCCGCCCACCCCCTCGTACGCCCCGAAAGCCGCCTGTGGGAACGTATCCGCCGGCCCTGAGTCGATCATTAACTCAGCTCGTTCACGCAGCCAGTTTGTTCCTGAAATGGAGTTTAATATTT
>JAABNX020000130.1:29145455-29157078 GCA_015163995.2 Mormyrus lacerda
ACGTAGGGGCTGGCAGGGATCTCTGTGAAAGGAAAAAAACACACATTATCTGCCACAGTTTAGCTACGAGCTCACATGTGCACAACCAAACAATCCTGTAGGTCTTCATTTTTCTTGTTAAATTTCTTTTTTAAATGTACAGACATCCCATCTATATGTCATATACATAACTCATCATATAGACTACAGTACATGGACAAAACTATTGGAACACCTGGCCATTATACCTACAGGGACGTTTATGACATCCCATTCTAAATCCATAGGCATCGATATGAAACTCCCACCCCCCACCCTTTACAGCCACGACAGCTGCCACTCTTCTGGGGAGGCTTTTTACAAGATTTTGGAGGGTGTCTGTGGGAATTTTTGCCCATTCATCCAGAAGAGCGTTTCTCAGGTCAGGCACTGATGTTGGATGTAAAGGATTGGCTCACAACCTCTGCTCTAGATCAACCCAAAGGTTTTCGATGAGGTTGAGGTCAGGCCTCTGTGTCGGCCATTCTACTTCTTCCTCACCAAACTCACTCAACCATGTCTTTATGGACTTTCCTTTCTGCACTGGGGCACAGCCATGCTGGAACAGAGAAGGACCTTTCCCCAAACTGTTCCTACAAAGTTGGAAGCATAGAATTGTCCAAAAATATCTTGTATGCTGAAGCATTAAGAGTTCCCTTCACTGGAGCTAAGGGCCCTAGCCCAACCCCTGAAAAACATCCCCATACCATCATCCTTCCTCCTTCAAACTTTACAGTTGGCACAACACGGTCAGACACACCCAGACTCATCTATCAGGGGATGGAGCAAAAATCATTTTGCAATTAAAACGTTTGCGACTGACCCCAGTATATAGAAAATAGCATTCAGTTTCCAAATCTTAACTTGGAAAAAATAGTTACCATTCAGTCTGTGAGACAATGCATCAGAAAAGAACTGCATAGCCAATGTGTAACATGAAAGGAATGGAAAAATTATTAATGTAGCACCCTGTACAACTTATGGCTTAGAAATAAAGACATCAACAAGAATTTAAGCATTATAACAAAAAAGCTCATTACTTTACTTGAGGAGACATGAATAATGTGGTAGGACACACTTGCTTACTGCATTAATTAACCAGTAACTAAGTGTTAGTTACATACTGATCCCATGCTTGTTCATCATTAATCTATCATAGCTATTCATGTATTCCATTCAGGCACTATATTGGTTAACAGTCAACTAACTAGTTAATAATGGAAAAAAACTTTTAACATTTACTACTACACAACAAAGCATGAACTAATATAGGTTTCTCCATGAAACATGAACTATTATTATATCGTTATGTCATTCATGAATGATAAATGAACTTGGGATCCATAGTTACTGGGTAATTAATGCATTAAGTAAATATGTACCTACTACATTATGTCACAAAGTGTTGCCATGAAAAATGAAATGCATGTTTATTGCTGGATAATTCTGATAACTCCGCCATGTTCCCTGTTAGATTCAGGTTATTCATAAAAGTTTACAATGAAATATAGGTTAAGTCTGGAAACTCCATATTGCTTACTCCAAATCCTAATGACAGATATGAAGAGTGATTGACCGGAAGATCTGAAGACACGAATCTATGAAATTATGAAGATAAGATCAGAAAAGGTTACGGACTTTTACCACTTTGAAAGTCAAATATTTAAGGCAACATGATTGAATGTAGAGGGATAAAAGGAAATATTTATTAATAATTGAAAACAGCCCTCACACCCTGGCTAAAATAAATGGTTGGAAGATGGATGAATGGATGGATGGATGGACAAACCTGGAAAAGGCTTATTTTGGTCTCACTAACCATTTGTGTGGTGCAGCAGCTTGATTAAAGTCATAATATTCAATGCAAACAAAAAATAGAAATTTTACTGCAGGATTTACTGCGGCGGTATGAAGAAATGTGACAGACGGGCGAAAGAGGGACCGTCAGGCATCACAAGGTCATGATGCTTCTTTTCTTTCCTGCAGCCGGACCCGGATTTTCACATTATCGTTAGTAAAATGAGCTGGACATGGAAACGAACATGCTCACTCAGCACCGCTGCCTTGAGAGGCGCTCGCATCTCACCTCGCCGCTAAGAGTCTTGGAAATGCCACTGTGAAGGGCTGTAATTGAGCGTCTGCACTCTGATTTCTCAGATAAAAGGCGCTGCTGATATTGGGCCTAAACACAGCTGGGATCCTGTGGTTGACTATCACATCTCCAAGCTGAATTGTTACTGATGCAACATGGAATTACGCAGGAGCGGAAACACCTGATCCTATCTTCCTCTGAATTTTTTTTTTGAAGGGAGACACATGTTTTTGTGTGAGGGTCACAGATGGGAGGGAGGCAGTCCCAGCTTTTGAGCTCGGACCTTTTTCAAATTTTCACATGCGTTTTGGTGAATGAGTCACACACATGATCCCCCATCTTACTGGTAGATGTAGAACTTGGGTGTTCTTCATTTATTAACATGTGGAAGAGAGATCACTTCTAGCTTGGCTTAAGTGCTTTAGCAACCCTGGGTGTTGGAAAGCGAACATCCAGCAAAATGCAAAAAGTCCTTTGGGAAGGATGATTCGTGACATGATCTGTTTTTTCATCTGTTTATGAACAGGCAGATATAAATATTACATTTCTACATGAACATTTATTGCATCTGTTCTCCAAGAACATTTTGAAATTTGTTTTTTTTAGAAGAAAAAAAATTGAATATCGTTCTGGCATGGACTTTTCGCATTTTTGGTTCACTTGTGTACTTCAACCATTCAGAAACTAAGAAATAAAAATAAAACAATGTCAAACAGACCATAATTGTACAGTTTTCATGACTGCTCCAAAAAGCTGTTTCATTATTTTTGCCCCATTATTGAATTTTTTATTTATGCGTTTTGTGATTTCGGCTCCACACAGCTACCATCCTGACAGTGATGTGCCTCTTGCTCTCATCATCTTCACGGGTCACCAAGATGACGGACTGGCACCCTTACGTCCTCTCCCTCAGATGAGGAAAGGCAAAGATCCCCTCGTTCCAATGTGCTTGATCTACTGCAGAACCTTCAATAAGGGGCCGGGCCAGGCTCCTCTCGACACGCCTGTTTATTTTTTCACACTCGCTGGGCCCCAGCGAAACTCACCATGGATGTTCACAATTAGCACTTTTCATAAATGCCAGTTCTGTGGGCAGAAATTTTGTGCAAAGTGTGCTGTCGTTGACATTAGTTACAAATTTTTTGATATCTCAAATTTTCTGAGTACAGTTATTCATCAACAAGGTGCTTAAAAAAGCATCCATTTTCAGTGTGGCACTGCAATAACATCTTATGTTTAAAAAACACAAAAGGCTTTTGCTCAATACGAATGCAATTAAGAGGCGAGGGGCAACTGCCTTTCAAACGTCTGTGATATAATTGGGCCCATAATCAAAGCTGAGGTGCACGTTTAAGATACATTTGTTAACAACTTCCACTATTTACAGTAAGCGCATCATCTCTTTGTGCTCATTAATCAAGGCCGACGTGATTCGTCGCGAGGGGGTCGCCTCGCCGTGAAATATGTCACCTCTGCCGTCTCCTGGCGAGTGGATCGCCGGGAATCCGCGCTTTCCTGCTGCAGGCGCGGCTGATCCACAAACAAACCGGCCTCAAAGGGAACGAGGGTCTGAAATTAAACCTCTGAATGCTCCTTCAGCCTCAGTCTCCATTGGAGACCCCTGCAAATTCCCCGGCATGACTGAACCATTCAGTTCGGTTTCATACCAGCTGGCTAAGCAGCCAATCAGGACACTGCCCATCCCGCGCACTGAGAAATGCGGCATTACCAGACGCATTGTCCGGGCTGCATGGCGGATGCAAAGGGTGCTGGGCCGCCCGGGGCTCTTGCGGGCCCGGCATTGTTCTGGACCAGAGCCGGATCTCCTTACGGGAGCTTTTTCAGGCTGCATCCAGCGCCGTCCAGATGACTCGCGGTCATAACCAGAGAGATGCTAAATCCCAGGCAGGGGATTTCAGTGTTATTTATTTATTTCCTTCCCTCCCCTTTCCCCTCAAGCTCATCTGCGTATTTGGACTGGCTTCAGCGTGGCTCGTGGCTGATAAAATTCACCAGGCCCATGAGACTGCGCCGTCATGACCTTCTGCCATCACAGAGCGGGGGGAAGGGCATCTCCTCACCACCACCTAATATGAACCCCCCCCCCCCACACACACACACACACCCTGACCGTCAGCTCCAGCAAGTGTGGAGCGGTGCCAAGGTTTACCACATTTAAAAACACAACAAGGCGGACTCCATCAACCGAGCACATGTCTCCATCATGCCTTGCGACCTGACCCCCCCCCCCAAAGCTCACAGAAGGGAATGGTTCAGTCCATTTATCCAGGCACCCAATCATCAAAGGCAAGAGAAAATTCTCAGATTTTCAGGCACATATATTATGACAATGTGTACGACGTGTATCATAAATCATGACATGCAGTGTTTGTAGTTCATCAGTCCTCAGTATATTTCTTGTGCCTGTACATGTTTTCCTAACCTTGTCAAGAAATGTCACTTGGAGGACAGGAAACCTTGAACAGCAGACCTAATGGGCACATCTCAAGGAAATAATGAAAGCTAGACTCTGCATATGTTTCTGAGACTTGTTGAGCTTCATCATACAATGCAAAATGTGATACTCAATATGGACACCCTACAACTATAGGTGAACAAACATGTATCTGTGTGCGGTTTGAAATTAGCAATACAGGCACGCCGCAATGCTGCCGGGGATGGTGCACAGACATTAATATTCAAAGTAAATAAATATTACGGACAGAATATACGGGCGGCAGACATTAGCATCGCATAACAAAGCCGGATACATTCAGCTCCTCCGGCTAAAAACATTGTGTAACACTGACAAACCACAAATGACACACTTCTACGTTGTAAAATGTATATGAGAGCAAACGGATGTAAGAAAACCTGCGTGTGAGTGTGTGGGGGCCTGAGTGAATAAATTGTTGAGCATGAAGGTGGTAGATGGTCATGTGATCTGCAGAGACTGGGCCAGGCCGGCTGCTGGAGGGGCCGGGGGCATAGCTGGTTGGTGTGGGGGGGCACTGTAACCCAGCAGGTGAGATGGGGGTTGGATGCCATCACAGGTTTATAGAATTTGCATCCACATCCACCCCCAAACTGCATCCAATTTAACACTGACATCTTACACTTAGTATGTATCAGCAAATAATAATAAAATACATCATCATCGTGCGTCATGTTCCTAATCACGGTGTATTGAGTGTCCCACTCTATGAAGCCCAGTAAACCATCATGCATTAAGAAGCTGCCTTGTTTCACTGTACCAAACAAACAACAAAGATAACAAAAATAAATCAAATAAAATTAAGTCTGTCCCTTATTATGCAGCGACTGTTTATTTTATTGGTTGTAGCGATTCTTTCTGCCATATGGGAATTATAATTGAATGATTCTCAACTATGATGTCACAAGTAATGGTTTGCTATGAAGGAAGTGGCACATGAGAGATTGTTAGTTGTTAGTTATTCTGTGGGTATGTTTGCTGATCTATGTAAATACAAGTGCGAATGGGTTTAACATGGCTTGAGTTTTGCACTATGGAAGTAATGCATTATAGATGTGCTATTGAAGATTTACATAAAACACAATTACTCATCCCCCAATCTAGATGTTTCTACCCCCCCCCCCCTCTATAAAATGTCACTAATCCTGCAATAATGAGCACTCCCCTCCCACCTTGAGTTCTGACCCTCCCAGAGACCTGACACACCCTGGTCACAAGGCACCTCCCAGTGGCCTATCATCCCCTCCCTCCGCCAAGTGCTCGGCCAATAAGGGGCCGAATGACGTCAAAGCCCCAACCAATGGGTATCACTGGTACTCGGCAAGTGCGTAACAAGCCAATGAGCTCACCCCTGAGGGGAATCTGATTGGAAGGAAAGAGAGATGCAGTAGATGCATACATAACAACTCGTTTACACACAAAGAATAGCCCTCGGCGAGCATTCACGCTTCTTTTGTTCTGTGGAATATGTCGGCTCTTCCTTTTTACAGCCAATAACTAAAATCTCATGATTTATCAAAGGGTTTAATTAAGGGGTAAAATGGTCCCTGTTAGATGTCGAGTGTCTAGCTTTTCATAAATATTTTGTACAGTCCTCTGAACATTTCTATTTTTCTTGTCTGTTTTCCATGTGATATGATGCCGATTAAGTTGAAAAGCACCTAAATAAATCTGATCCAGATTCTTGCATGTGAATCACCTCTTCCTGGTGGGGGGGGGGGGGGCTGTTAATTAGGGACCAATCAGCATCCATCAGCATCACATGCCCACTCAG
Organism: Mormyrus lacerda; assembly: GCA_015163995.2. Taxonomy (NCBI): domain Eukaryota; kingdom Metazoa; phylum Chordata; class Actinopteri; order Osteoglossiformes; family Mormyridae; genus Mormyrus; species Mormyrus lacerda. Next base: position 29,151,834 of record JAABNX020000130.1, read on the forward strand.
AAATGGAAGTGAGCAAGGTGAGTTGGAAGACCTCAGTTAGCTTATGTTATATTTTTGTTTGTCTATATGTTTGTCTTGCAGGTTCTGCATGGGGTCCGAAAGTCGTTCCTGCGTTTCCTCAGAAGCAGCTCTAGAAATCATTCCGGAAAGCGGGCGTCGATAGTAGAGGCCTGCGGGCAATCCGAAGGTTTTCTGCATGAAATACAAAGTAAAAATGCCGAACAAACGTGCATTTCGTTCACTTGTTACCCGTGTTATCGCCACGTCTTCCTGCTTGGCGAGGAGCCTTTACTGGTCCGATAGAGTGGGCAGATGCACACGTAGCGAATTGGTTGATTTCCAAGGTGCAGGAGGGGCAGTGCGGAGTCCACTGGCGCTGTGGACAGATCCCTGACTAGCACATCAAGTGTCCCATTGTGTCGCCTATAATTCATTCTCCCTAGAAGAAGATGTCTGCTGGGCCTGGGTTAAGGCGGGGAGTAGGGGGGGGTGGAATTTCAAAAGGCCCCAGCTCCCTACCGTACAGAGTGAAGGGGGACGGCTTTTTAAAATAGATTTGTCAAGCCGAACCTCCCATCCCGGGACCGGGCAAAGGCGACAATGATGGGGGAGGGCAGGACTGCTGGGTGAGATTAGACTCCAGAGCTCACAAAGTCCTTTCAAAAGTCAGCACCAGCGTGCGCTGATCTCCACAAGCGCTTCAAGGTGGACCGATCTCCGCATTTTCGCCCACTACTCTGCTAACAGCCAAAAAACTCAATAATCTCAGAGGAATCCTTTCAGAACTGCACAGAGATGGACGTCTTTCAATGCTCATAAAATGAGCCACAGAGCACTTGTGACCACAATTACTGTCTGCTTTATAACACTGTGTACCTTTTTAAAATGCCGTAATTATCTCTACTAAGGAGAATGATTTAAAGTTTCTCCCATTGATGAATGCAACAATTTTGCTACAGTGGCTGGGGTTCTGCATTTGTATCAAGGACATGGGAAAGTTACTTTCATAAGTAAATTTCATAAGGATTTAAACTTCCAATCTGCTAGTGCCAAAGTCCGGTTTTCAATGCACTACATTGGGCACATTTCTACCCGGTGATGAAGGCTTTGGGATGGATGATAATCGGCATAAATTATGAAACCATATGGCTGTAGAGGCTGTGAATCCTACTGGGGAGCAGGTTGATGAGGCCTAGCAGGACGCTAACAGCTATACTAATCGCTGTGTACGAACGTAAATGCTTCGCGGGTGCTTTGGCATCTATGCGCACCCTTACCTGGGCCATAGCTGCTGTCCTCCTCCCGAACAGAATGGCCATCTTTCTGGTTTCCTGACTTGCGCAGAGCAGTCGGCCATTTTGTGTTAGCATTTGTGAATTTGCTTCTGGTGAATAAACCCGAAATTTCTTTCACTTTGGTTTTTACTGCCAGTTATATATATAGACACCCCCTCCCTAAATTGTCCCATTAATCTCCTGCCCTGTAGTCTGTACCAAAACAGGAAAAATTTGACAAAATTCTGGCTTGCAGCCAGCCTCCAAGTCAGATCTCCACTGTCCCTGTGGGTGACTAATTATTTTTAGCATTTAAATAGCATTTTAGTGTATATTTATCTAATGGACATTAAGGATTCCTGTGACACTCATTATCAAAAGCAACTTTTTACAGGCCGTACAATTAGTCATGACTGGTCATTTGTTATACTTCGGGACGTCTATCTTAACTGCCGGACTTACGTGTGACCATGAGGCCTGTTTCTGAGGCTGATCCTGGGCTCCTCTACTCTCGTAGCTGTTCTTGCTCTGCATGCTCTCAGTCTCATCCTACAGCTTTCATTTCTTTGTGGAAGCCGCAAGTTTCATCTGGAGTCGCGGTCATGCTGCAGTGCTCCACACGGCCATGGGGAGGCAGTGCGGGTTCTTCGCCACGTATGTCTCACGCCTGTGTCTCTTTGACGTCACCTCTTTACCACCTGAGCCCTCGTCTCCATGTTACCTCGTGCTCTGAGCTCAGAGATGCATGGATGACCTTAAAACCATCTCCACATTCATATCTTGCAGACGACACATCTAGCCAGGCAAAAGTAAGTGTAAGACGGTCCAGCGCTGGATCTGACACGATTAAACAGTGATAAAGACGTAAAAATGAACACGGACGTAGACTTTCACGTCTCACAAGTCACCGCCTAATGATTATCCATTCACGGCCTTTAATTACCTGGACAGAATCGATTTTGAAGAATTAAACAATTAAAGGACCAGGCCTCATCTATCGGTCGACCATAACGTGTTCAGAACCGCTCCGTGCAGCTCCACGTCAACCGGAAGAACACCGGATCCGTCTTTGTCTGGAGGCCGTGGCGTAGGAGGACACAGGAGAATTAAGGTTAATGAGAAGACATCTCCTCTATTATCCTTCATGGGAGTGGAGGAGGAAGGTTATTACAGATTTATTGTTCTGGGTAATCATCACAAATAGAAATCATTTAGCATTCCAGTCATGATCAGTTTCCCCCCAGCTCTCCAGTGAATCAAAATCTGAAGCAGGAGGCCACGTCAACCTTGAATGCCAACATTCATGGCGAAGCCCTCAAAAATGATTTTAAAAAAGCTTAAAAATATCATATACAATGGACAAGCCATGGGAGATGTGGCAGATGCATTCAATATGTGTGTTTCTAACTTTCGGCAAGAAGCTGCTTTGTACATATGAATTGATCATCAGTGGCGTTAATGCATGAAGATGTAAAACTGAGGTTACAGAAAAAGGCAGAAACTAAATCAAATGCCCACCTGCTGACTGGCAGTGGAAAGAAAACAAATTAGCTTTGTTAATCATTGACTCTCCAACAAGAGGCATCACGCTCCATCTCTTTCTGTGTGTCCCTGAGAATGGATCAGAACTCTCTGCGGACAAGAGCAGTCTGCTTGATATAAAAGACTACTGTGATATCATTCCATTAGGCTGCAAGAAAGGAAAATCCCCGTTGACTAGCACCAGAATAACTCATCAGAATGTGTTTATATAAAGTGGCCAATCAGTTCAAAATTATTAACTACGCTCTACGAAACTGGGGACCTGTCTGGGCTCTCAGAAACGGCAAGAGCCGTTGGATTTGTAGCTTTCGATACTGTTGCCGCTGTCTTCGTCATTACCCGTTTAAATGCTGTTTGGTAGCTTGCCTCATATCCACAAACCTGTGTCTTGTATTTCCTGTGTGAGTCGGCCCTGTGCTGTCTGCAGCAGAAGCTGCCCAGACCATCTGAAGATGAAGAGGGAAGGGATGAGCCTAGCTATTAGTGGCCGTTTGCTTTGTACTGGATTACAGCCCAGCGTCGCCGCACACCACAATCTCCGCAGGCATTTAAATACATCATTTAGAGCCTGTAAAATTAAAGTAGGAGTGTGCGGAGATAAATGGATCCTATTAAGGCGCTAAAGGCTAATGTATCAATCGGCTGATAAGGCGTCCTCTGGAGGGTCTGCTCGAGAGTGAATGGACAGGAGGGATCACTCCCATGCCTGTGGCCTCCTCCTCTTGAAAGACTCTAAACACTTCAGGCTCAAAGGGATCCTAAGAACCATCTTACCTTTTAGCATGAGGAAAGAGAACCTGAAGCACGCTGTGCCATGTGGCTGCTCCCCATTCACTCATTGGCTAATGACTTAAAGGGGGCGGGGCCAATGTAGGATAGCAAATATGATTGGAACTACTAATTGCAAATGCCAAATCAATTTATTTTAAATGTAGGCAGAACTATTAAAGGAGGATTGATTTTGGATAAATATTAAATATCTTTCTTATGATGAGTTTGTTTTGGAAAAACCTTTCATTTTATGTTTGCCCAAGCAGATACTATAAAACTTTGTGGTTGCTTGTTTTTTTTATATCTGAAAAAGTAGTATGAAGATTGCTTTGCTATTATCATGAAAAGGAAATGGGTGAAATAATATGGAATTATTTGTTTCGGAGTAAAATGACACAAAGAAAGTGATACATTTTCCTTGCTGCTTCTGAACTCCTGTCTATAATCTGAGCATCAGTACGCAGTAACAAATTGCGGAGCTGTACGAACGGAACAATCCCATCCAGAACATTTGGCTTCTTCTCAAATCAAAGACTGATTGCTTAGCGGAATATTTGGATAATTACGCTGGAGCAATTCAGACTACGATGGGCTTGACAGCAGAACAGCAAATACTGTCGCCTGCCGTGAGATGGAAAGCTTTCGGTAAGCAGAGTGGGTTAGGTGATTAAAGGTGTGTCCATCTTTTGCCAGCCTCAAACTCACAAAACATGACCAGTGAAGATAAACAGCATAAATTCTCTATTGGTAGCAAATGGAATGTTTTATTTCGTTTAGTTATTCTTAACCTCAAATGATATGAAAAATTATTTGGCAACTTCTGATCCTTTAGCTTTTGAAAATAAATGTTACATGTTTGTTCTACCTGTAAGTTCAGATAACAAACATTTTTTAGGGGGGGCGTCAGCCTCCAATCTTTTTACTGTCTCACCGTATGCTTCTCTCTGATGCAATGTTCCATGTACAGCTTTTGCTAAACATTTACTTGAAGGTCTTTGTCTTTAAGTGGAAGTCAGGTTCACATCAGCAAATAAAATGTTTGCTGGAATCCAACTCACTTTTCAGGGTCCCTCTGTTTCCATGTTTTTTTTCCCAAGCATTTGGATTGAAGCACCAGCGTGGACTTTGCTTACACCATCACAAAGACCGGGGGCTACCAGCATCCCCCCTCCCCAAGGCTGTTAAAACACAGAGATGCAGCGCAAGTCACAGGATGAGCACGTCTGCTTTTCCACTGCGCTTTGAAGCACCGTCGTGAGCCCCTTTGTCTCCCCGCAGGAAGGAAGCCCATTCATCAGCGGGTGCGATCAGGGCCAGTAGCAGCCGGTGTGCCGCACACACGTGTCGGGGCTTCGGAGCCGCTAAGGTCACAGGGATTTATTGACTCTGTTTGTCCCGAGCCTCCATTTAGCAGCAGGCCCGAGCTGTGATTTATTACTGGGCCGAGAGGAAACAACTTCCTCTTCCTGTTCTGGGCCCCCGCGTGCAGATTAGCCACTGTCCGCGCGTGTGTGTTCGAGGAGCCTGCTGGCCTCAGACTCACGCACCCACCTTGCTGACTGACCAACGGAAACTGGGTGGTGGTGTGGGGGGAGGTCACTTTCTACGGCCACGTCAATTTTGGGGGGGGGGGGGGGGTGGATTAAGGAAATGGAACC
>JAABNX020000130.1:29222232-29236866 GCA_015163995.2 Mormyrus lacerda
ACTATTATACTGTATACAATATGGAGTGATCTGACTTTATATCACCATCATCACGGACTGTAAGTAGGTATCACCACTATTATACTGTATACAATATGGAGTGATCTGACTTTATATCACCATCATCACGGACTGTAAGTAGGTATCACCACCATCGCTTCCCCACTGCCTTTCACAGTGAGGATCACGATGACAGCATGCTGAGCAGGTCAGGTCAGGTCTCTTGTACCATGGCCAAAGACTCTGGCTCACTCTGGGAGATCTCCAGACATGCCCAAGCCAGCTAGGAGATACAGTCCCTCAAGCATATCCTGGGGCCACCCCCCTCATTGGAGTGTGCCCCCAGTTCCCTTAGGTGCCATCCAGGTGACACCCTTATAAGATTGTCACATCATGTCAACTGACTCCTCTCAACTCTAAGGAGGACATGAAGATTTCAGCAACCTCATTTCAGTCACTTATACTCAGAGTCTAGTTCTCTTACTCGTAACCCTTAGCTCATAAATTACGATAGGAGCATAGACTGATTGGTGAACTCGTTACATTATACAGCACAGACCTCCTTATTGTCTGAAAAAATGCAGGCAGTGCATAAATCTGCCTGTCCATCTTACATTCGCACTTACCAACAACTGTGAATCAAATCTCAAGTACTTAAACTTCTTCACTGCGGGCAGACTCGCCCCCCCCCCCCCCCCATTGTCTGAAAGGAGACATCCACCCCTTTCCAGGACAGCAGCATAGCCTCTGATTGGTCGGCGCTGATTCTCATGCCCGCCTCTTCGCACCCTGCTTAAGACCACGCTGGAGCTCCTGCTAAGATGAAGCTAAGGGCAAACAACAGCTGCCTTGACATCCCATCCATGAAAATCACAAACAGAAAAGGTTGTACCCTTCATGGAAACCAGCGCCTACTCTTAACGGGTTTGGTTTCTCTGCCAAAAAAGCAGACGCAACCCAAAGCATTGATACAGTTCATGGACTAAACAACACACAGTAGCAGCCCCAGGACCCAGTTCCCGCAGCACCTCCCACAGTATCTGCCAGGACACGGGGTCATACGCCTCCCAGCATATTCCCAGGAACCTTCACACAGCTGTCCAAGGGAGAAGAGTTGGTTCACTGTTTCCTAGCCTGGCGCAATCCGCATTGTTCCTCCTGAAGCCTAAGTTCAACCATCGGGCAGAGTCTCCTAACCAGTTATTTGGCATTGTAGTTGGAACACACCATCTGTCAGGCCAGAGGTACTTAACCCACCGTCCATGCAACACTGCAAAGGCATGGCGACTCGAGAACATCCAATGATCTCAACATCTCTGGACAGATTTCATCTCCCCCTGAAGCCTTCCCACTACTAAGGTCTCTGACCACCATAATGACTTCAGCTACAGTGAAAATCTCTGATTCACCAGAAGTTTCTGAGTTTACCAATGGGTAAAGGAGTAATTTCGACCATTTATCAGTATCTCAAGATTTGGTCAGCAGTTCTCCACCCTGCCTTCTATAGCCCTTGTGGCCTGTCGTTATGCTTTAGTTATCTCTGCAGACCCCCGCGCAAGCATTGTTCTAAAGGCCATCTTCTTCAACTTGACGTCTTCCCTCATCAAAGGTGTCCACAAGCAGCTGTTATGGTTACGACCATGACAGGCAGCTGCCCTCTGGCCGCAGCTGCGGCAAAGAGCTCTTCAACACAGTCCATTCAGACTCAATGTCCCCGACATTGCTCAGTACACAAGAGAAGTTTTTCTAGAGGTGCAGGTTGAATTGTCTCTCACAGAAGCTTCAGTTATCTTCTCAGCAAACCCTGACCCTGGTCCGACCGGCTGACAAAGGTTGATAAATCTACTCCTTGCATGTTCAAAAACATGCTTGAAGTCAGGTGATGCAACAATGTAGTTAATCATTGATCATTGGCCCAGAGTGCATTAATACCACAAACATATACAAATGTGTCAAACAGGTTTTTGTCATGGAAAAGCCATGGCTTACACCAAAGATCTAGGAGTCCATGTTTCCTATCACAGCATGCCAGGTATGACCACAGAAAGCCAAGGAGTTTGTAGGCGGTAGAGTTTGTAGGCGGTACCCTTGTGAGCTTCTCATCCACTTTCTTAGAAATGACTGGGCACTCTGAAGTGCCGTGTAGTGTGTACATACAAAGCATCACAGAGAGACACTCTCTTGTCTACCAAAAACCCTCTTCTTGATAAGGTACCTTAGATTTTTGGTCCTTGTTAGATCTGTCCTTTGTTCTCTGACCTCTTCCCACAGACATGATCAGATGACACAGCTCTGTGGATCACTGTGGCATGAAAACCTCTCCATCTTACTAAAGTCACAATCCTCAAGGGAGATGATTGTATATTTATATTTTGTATACTTCCGGGGTTCTGGGGTCAAGACCTACACTCACTCTATGTGCATTTGTGGAGTATACATGTCTTCTTCATAATTGCCTGGATTTACTCCAGCTACCTCTGAAAACATGTGGTTATGTGAATTCTTATCTCTAAACTGGCCCTAGTCTGTGAATGTGTGCCCTGTGATGGACCGGCATCCCATCATGGATCTGCCCTCTGCTTCATGTATTGGTTCCAGACCCACTCTTGTGCTTGCAGTGGTGTATTAACATGTTTAGAGATCCGTAGACTATACCTTCCATAACCCTAATGGACCCACTGGCCAAAATGATACAGAAAATGAACTATGAAATTATTACATAATAAAAACTGTGAATTAATTTCTAGAAATCAAAGATAATGTGGTGCTCTATTAAAAGAGAGCAATCCCATCAGGAGAACGACAAACCGGCAAGCAAACAGTTTTACATCAGTCATATGCAGCGACCAGAAAAAGTGCAACAGAGATCTCATTGAATAAAAGCATCTCAATGCTGATAACCAATGGCAAGTATTTTGAAGTCGTTCCATCCATTGTTTGTATTTAAGCTATATAAGTAACACTCAGTTTTCTTGCAAATGTCATCATCAAAATGACACCACTTACAGTTATAATTATCAGCAATATGATTTAGAAATTATTAGACATTAGAATAATTACATGTTACATAAGGCCACATTTGAAAACTGCTTGCATGAATATTAGACTTTGGAAAACATTTTAGTACGGTGGATCACTTATGATGGTATTTTGAAAAATAACCAAAGCAAGGGCCGACATTGAAATAAATGCATGTGTTTGTTTTATGAGTTGCATGTTTACGTAACTGATTGTTTTGCATGCATTTTCATGTTGTGAGTTAAGTGCAAATAATATAGTGTTTCTGCACATTGAAGGAAAATAAAATGATGGATTTGAAATATCAGTTTGTAAAATGAAGTCTGACAATTGTTAACACAATTATTGTGTTATAAAGTTAAAGAGGTTTTAGTATGAAGGGTAGGCACAGTTAACAGGGCCCCCCTCAATACACTCTGCACAGCAATCCATTGCACCTCCAGCACAAGTAATATTATATAATTTGCTGCCAACTGAAGCGTTATAGCTGTCGTTTACAATATGTTATGGTATGGCGGTACATGAAAAATTCATACCATATGGGAAATTGAAACTAGTGTACTAGACGAACAAGTGTAGCGCTATTTCGAAGATTTCAAAATGTATGTTTGCAAAAGAATATCCCACAACTGTCTATACAGGAATACAGGGTGATCAGTGAATGTACATACTGGCAGAAGGTTATATGACTGGAGCAAGATCCACGCCCGTCATGTTCCATTGCCGAAGACCAGGGGCCTGTACTACGAAGCGGGGTTACTGGCTTTTCGGGGTAACTTGTTGGCTTCGTAGTACAGTACAGGCCACAGTTCTAATACTAAGAACACAAACACAGAGGACGGTAAAAATCCCCGATGCTGGTCTTGCTCTGCCCCAAATATCAAGGACACATTGGTTACATCCTTGCCAAATGAGAGCAATCCCATGATTCATTGGTCTTGGAAAGCCAGTTAGCAAGACCTTGCATTCTTGGTATTGAGATTCACCACATAAAACATTACACTTGGATCCAGTGCATGTCGACTGCATCCACAACACACACTTACCATAAATAACATAGACCATAGATAACTTTACGGAGAGAGGAAAATTCCAATAGAATATAAAACATATTCTTACCATTATAATGCTTTCCTCAGTGCATTTCTGTAATATAAACACACTGCACATATAGACACCAAAACATTCACAACGGTATAAAAAGAGCAGCAAGAAAAAGGTATTTAGCATTGGCCTCCCCATTCAGTTTTAACCAATCATCTATTCACATATCAACAACCAATAAAGGATCATTTCTTAAAAAATAACTGTTAAAAAAAAACAGTAAACTAGATGGCCAATAATTACTCTGTGCCCCTAAATGCTTGATAAGTGATTATGAAAACTGGAAAAAAAACTTGTTTCTACTCGGACATAAATGAATTGCATGAAACTTGTTTGTTTGAAATTTGTTTTTATTATACTGAAATAAAACTTTAAATAATATACTTTTGAAAGTTTAAAAAATTTACTTATTTCCATTAACTCTAGCCGAAAAAGTATATTCATCTGAAGCGGCAGATAAATATCAGCGGTGGGGTTATGGCATGAAGACGCCCACAGCTCGACACCCGTGTATGCTGTCAGCGCGCGGAACGGCATCTCGGCATTCCGCAGCCAACGGTCAGGTGTTAGCAAGTTCACACCGCGCTCGCTAGCTGGCAAACTCACCTCATGCTCGAGGGGCGAATCCAATCTGCAAGCCATCTATCTTCACAGCAGGCAGCGGCACACCGGTCAAAAAGCAGGTCAGTCAGGAAACACACCGCGCTCAACGGCCTCCATTAAATATTCCGTATGCCGTCGTGATGAATAGCATCTTAACGCTGTTACTAGCTGCCAAAGGTCATTTAAACCGGTTACCCTAAGAAAACTGTGGCCCATTTTGACTGCATTCATGCGCAGCTACTTTTTCTCTTTCCAATTCTCATTCCAGAAGTAGTGCTCAATCTTTCCAGAGCAAAAAACAAAAAACTTTTGAATTTGTGCCTCTGAAAGGTCCTTGTGCTTGGTACTCTGACTGTGCCTCCAAAAGAGACTCATCTCAGTACCTGTAATAAAACATGCATATTTAAAACAGAGTGGTGCAGCGCACTGTTCTCTCGCACCTCTGTGACTGAGTTTGAGTCTCCGCCGTGGCTCTATGTGTGTGCAGGTCACATGTCCTCCCCCGTGTCGACGTGATTCGTGGGGTTTCCTCTGGGTACTCCAGTTTCCCCCCATCCAAAAACATGCTAAGGTGAACTGGACTTCCCAAATCATCTATAGGTGTGAATGGTGCATGAATGGGTTAGCACTCCATCCTGGGTAATTCCTTAGCCGAAGGTCCTGGGATAAGCCCCAGACAAGCAGGTACAGAAAATGGATGGATATCAAAAATGTATAATATTTTGATATTCTTCCACTGTTACAGAAAAGCATGCAAGCCTCACAGTCATGGGCATAAATTATCGGGGCTGGGGGGGAGGGGGTTGTAACCTCCCCAGTAATCAAACACACTCAATACAACCCCCTGGACCACCTTTAATGGGTGAAGACCTCAACCCCCCCCAGTGCTCAACCCAAAGCTATGCCCTTGCTTACAGCATAATGTACTTTTTTGGTTTTTCTTTAGTTTTTTTTTTTACCACTATTAATGCTAAATAAAAAAAAAAACATGCTTTGCTTACTAGAGCAAGAATAATACGCCTTCTTCATCTCTCACCTCTGGTTAACGTAATAACATGCATAAGGTGGATTTACACCACAGAAGCTTTTTCACCGGATGCCCCTTTATAACAGTTCATAGGAAAGGTGACAGTTCATCACGTTACCAGGCTCTGGATGCCGCTTTCTGCTCCACAACTTTGATCTCGGTGTTTTTCTGAATAATACTTTACAATCTGTGATGTCTCCAACTAACACATTTGCTTACAGTACAATAGTAAACTCCTTACAGCTTAAAAATACAATGCTTTATTGTTAGTATGTCTCAAAATCATTCTATAAAACCTATAATTGTATAAATAAAAGTGTCTATTGTTATTAATTCTAGATTTGCTCGAGATTCAATACGAGAAGTTTCAAGTCCTTTCAAAGTATGACTGTTAAGAATGAAGGATGATCTGTGTGATGGTACATAACAGGCTTAATTGTGGTGAAATACAGAAATTCTTAGAAAAACATATTAAAATAACATAATTTCCAGCTCTAATTATTTCCATTAAATAGTTCGTGTTTCCAGTCACTTGCCACTTGACTGTAGATAAGAGTAGCTGTATTAATTAGCTGGGACAGGATAGGCTGTAAAATGGCAAGCACAGGTAATTCTCTGTCATTCAGTCCATGGCTGCATATTCTGTTGTTCTCTGAAGTAAATGTTTTTCCTAGGAGTACAAGAGCACTACTGGGAATCTAAAACTGTAACCCACTGGCCACCAGTTCATGATTGTAGTCATTACAAATATTACCACTGACATAAGCTTGAATTTTTAACATTCAAACAGCTAATTTTGTGTAACAGCCCATTTAAAAAGCAAGTGTAACCTTGACGCCCCTACACTTGTTTTCAAAAACAGCGTAATTTTGTTAGGCAAAAGCCTTTTTTGTTTTTTTGAAAATGAAACAATGATTTTCATGAATGCCAATTAAAACGTGAAATGAAACAGCATGAAAGTGGAAACCTTCCCCTTGTCTTCTTCCCGTTACTGTGATGAAGGGCATTTATGGAATTTTCAAGAATTTTGCTAATTAGACACAAGAGATTGCGGCCAGATAGGAATGGATAAAAGTATTTTCGGAAGTATATTTTTTTTATTCTGTCAAAATTCGTAAAAAAACTGTTAATGTAAGTTTCTAAAACCTTTTCGAATAATCTGCCGGTGGAACAACCTGTGCAGTGGTTTTCGCTTTTTAATGCACAAAAACTTAATTACGAAGCTCTTGGCATTTTCTCTTGCAATTAATTAGCAGGTCCAGTTTTAGCCTTCACACTCAGGTGTGCTAACCCTGAAGACTTTCCTAAATTAAGCAAGTAATGAGTGACTACCGACCGGCGCTTAATGACATGCCTGGAGGGGAGATCGGGGGGGGCTTTTGCAACAGGACAACCACCCCCTCATTACCTATCAAGCCTTCATGCCAAGTGCTTCTCTCAGGGCAAAATTTGGCTGTAGTGCTCAATGAAGGGGCATCACTGAGGTGGCTCTGTCAAATAGCTGCGAGTTCTCCTCGTTTGACCGTCCGTTCAGGTAGACTGGCTTCTCACAGTGTCTGTGTGTGTGTGTGTGTGTGTGTGTGCTGTGACGGGCTAATCCTGCCTCACATCTCATGCTGACTGGGGATTAAGAAAATACACTGAAATTACTTCCCTAAACGGGACATTTTTATGATACTTTTAAATGTTTCTAAAAGTCAATGTGTTGTGCAAGTTGCTGTCATCGTGGGATCATTTTCTCACTTATTTTACATGGTAGCACCATTGGTGAATAACACTGTACTCCCTCAAGGATACTCCAAAACAAGAAAGTTGTACTTGTTTATCTTTCCAAAACCAAGGTTATTTTTATGGAGGTCTTCCATTAGAAGCCGGGCTGGTGGGATTTGCTGCCATTCAGGTTGGGTATTGAGGTTGGCTGATCAGGTCCCTCTCTATCAGCTTCTGTGTCCTACCACTTCACAGCTGAACGATCTCCCAGACGTCTCCACATCACAGTCACTTCCCTTGCAGGTGACTAGGGCGACTCTAGCAGGAATGTGGTGAACTGACATATTGGAACGATGGCGTCCACTGATGGCGTAGAGTGAAAAGTCACTATCCTCTTACGTACAACCAATTCATTCTGCTGCTAACGTTTGTCGCCATAGATTACCTAGCCGTATGCTTAATTACACACCTATGTCAGCAATGGGTGTGGCTTAATTACCCAATTCCGCTAATTAATCGAGGTTTCCACATAATTTTGTTCATGCAGTGTACTGTCTGCATCCATTCGACGCACGACAGATATGCAGTCCCAAATGCGACAGCAAGTGTAATAACCTAAAACCACAGATCACGTAACATCTGCAGTATCCGCAATCAATGTAGCCTTCAGATCCTCAAGGCTGTAGAAAAGTCTGCAGCTTTAGGGCTAAAATTCCCTCACTTACAGATAGGATTAAAATTAGTACCTGCGTAAGAACATAAATACGTACACTTCGTGGATACTACTATGATTATTAATGATTATTAATTTGTTAATGCTTTCCTCCAGTGAGCGGTGATTACTTACAGAAGCAGTTGAAGTGTAGCGTGTCCAGCGCCGCCCCCTTGGTATTTTCGCTGGAAGGTCACAAACCCAAACCCATAACAGTTATGCTCTTCCCACCCAGCAAGCACAAGTGTGTGCAGAGAGCAACTCGGCGATAATTACCCATTGTGGCCGTCTGTTTACAAATGCTTAATTGGCTTACAGAACGACGTCAAACAGTTTCGATTGCAATGCACAACAAGGCCAGCTTCCCGCGCGGCGTCCCTAATAGTTTCCTCGACGTGCAAACTGGGCCAGATATAAGGGGACAGCAGTTTACGCTTGCCGTGCATTTTTGTCCAATTAATTTATTGCCTGCATGTCGCATATTTTGCATGACAAAAGGGGGAAATATTAAACTGCCAGCCGTAATGAAAATGCACTTCGCAAATTAAAAGTGGCGAAACTGCACCCCCCCTCTCTCCCCAACCTCTTTAGGAAATAAACAGTCCTTAACCAATTAAATGGCGTCATAATAATTCCGTGATTTATTGCAAGCTGTTTAACTTTCAAAACTCGGCTAACCCATATTAAGGTCACAATCCATCATGTCCCGCTCGGAAGGCAGAGCCGTAATGGCTGCTGTATTAGCTCCTTTTGATGATAGAATGAAAGAAGTATTAGCACTTGTCAACAAAACTGCTTACAACATAACATTAGCATGCATGAACTAGAGAGCCTATTCATTATTCTGACAGCTTCACACATACGTTCCCACAAGCTTATAAAACATTTTGTCAGCGGGAACCGACTGTACACTGCAGGGCTTAGTGACACCGGTGTTTGTGCGCTATAGTTCGGTGCTAGTGCACACTGTAACAGGTACCCGATGTCCCGTTTCCACCGGTTTAGTTAATTGAGGCTCCCGCTAGACAAAGTCCGCTCTATCACATTCATCAATTGCCTATCGGACCACTTGTCAGGATAGCTTAATTTAGCCGTGGAATAAAAGGCAGAGAAGTGCGCTGGTACTGCGGCGGTGTCGAGTTGCCAGAGACTTTCCGCTCTCTGAGCCGTGACATTCTCTGACACAAATGGGATGTCTGGCTTTGGTGAGTTTAAAGCAACTTTCCCTCATCAAGCCAAAAATGCACTTAGCTCACCGCACGCTAATCGGCCTGCTTAATTCGCATTTCTGAAACGACTCCTGAGCGTGATCAAGAAGGGTAAAATGGCGCTCGCTCAAGCAGTGGCCTTGTGTGCTTAATCGTCCATCTCCACGCACTGGAATGTTCATAAAAAAAGAGGAGATGGATTGTTTGGAGTTTATAGGTGCTTTGTTTTCCATCGAGTCTGTTCAGATAATGTGACTATTTGTGTTTTTCAAATTTCAGACCTGTTCACAAGCTCCAAAACTGAAAGCAAATACTTTCGGAACCACAAAGCTAATAATAATCATGATAGATGAAGTCAATTAAATGTAGCAGTTTATCTAGTGCTTTTAAGTGGTATTATTTCAAATTCAGGTTTTGTGCTTAAGGTGCTGGAACAAGCAACTTGTAGGTGATGAGTCAGCGTCTACAGTCACCTGCTACCCTAAATTTAAAGGTTAAACAATTAAAATGAAAGGAGATGAGAGCGATTCTCATAGTTTTCATAGTATGACGTGTTGTGCTCTGTCTCTATTGCCTATGTCCACTTTACTCTCCTTAAGGCTAATTTTTTTCAGTATGGCTGCTTATAAAAGCTTATATTCTTGATTCCTTATCTTGCCTGTATATCCCATCATAAGGCAGCTTTTAGGCATGGTTCAGTTTTCTGTTAGCACTCAAAAAACTTTGTTTAATGATATTCAGGTCATTGGTGAGCAGGTCAGTTAAAATTTAAGCAAATAAAATGTAACGATGTAAAGTGGTTTGGGTATCATCTCATCTTTATTAGCATTAGGGGTTTGAGTCGTGGTCAGGTTGGATAAGATCATGATATCAGTCCTTCCTATTCAGAAGTCTCTGGCTTTGCCAACTGTGAGTGTATTTTACACTAAGTGCACAATTGTAAAGTATAAGAAATGCATAGGTTTAAGATGTCAATACAATATCCATAAATTCCACACGATTACGCATTTATAAGTAGTCATCCCTCGCACTTCGACTTTCGCGGCTTCACTCTATCGCCGTTTTTTCTTCATTAAAAAATTGATCGTGACACTGAAAATGATACATCGCTACACATCGGAAGCATCTTTGCTCTTCGTAATTAAATGTACAATGACAATAATAATAATAATATTTGTAACGTCTAATATGTCTTATTTTCTCTTTTTTTTTGTCTAATATATTGGGTAATACGAGTGTAATTGTCATGACCTGCCTGTAGGATCCTCTTGTGTGCCACGCCCCCTTATTAACCACGTGTGCAACCCCGATTGTGACCAGCTGTTTTCTGTCAATTGATTCATCCGGTGTATTTAGTCCACGTCAGAGTCTGTAACCCCTGGTCTGTTATTGACGTCTTGATGTTTCATGTTCCTGTGTCCTGCATTTGGAGTGATTCCAAATAAACCCTTCAATACTGATTCCTCGTCTCCCCGTTCCTGTATCCTTGTCCACCAATCACACCAGTAATGGTGATTAAAGGGTGTTATTTAATGTCTAGAGGGCTCTAATAATGTTAAAAAAACGTATTTAGAAGGTCGCAAAAGAGGTTTTCTGTGCTCTAAATATTTGATTTATAAATAAAGAATCCCACTTTGTTGAAATTCAATTAAAGCGGTATAGTCTGGAACTGATTAACCGCGATAAACGAGAGCCAACTGTAAATACCGTTTTCGTGCCTCAGTTCCATTATGTGTCCCCGTTTTCCCCATCACGGAAATCATAGGGCTTATACACCGACCCTTCACGTTATCCAATTTTCACGTAGGTTTCTTCTGTTCTCTTCCAGCAGCTCAAACATATGCAGCTGGGTGAAGTCCTGTTTCTAAACTTCCCACAATGCTTTGTTCCCTATTATTCTTGGAATAGGCCTCAATAAAAACTTGCTGTCACCCTCCAATGGATAACTGGATATGGATAATTGACATACACTTATATAATTTAAAATCAATGTCAGCCATCACTCCTGGCATATTTTTTTCAATTAGAAAATAGTACTTAAATTAAACATATAATAAAATCAGATAAAGCTAGCGGAATATTGTACTGATTATCTTGAAAACTCATCGCTGGTTTCCTGTGTTTGAATGGGATTCTGGGGGAGCTCACTGCTTGCTAATGTGATGAGTGAGTGGAATGTTAATGAAGATCACCTGGGTGAGGAGGTGAGAAGGTAGTCGATGCTGACCTGAGCACAGCGGGGTTCATGATGTAGGGCTGTGTGTTTAGCGTGAGAGCACTTGAGCGTTTGATAGAAATTAAGCTTGGAATGGGAGCACGCAAGTACACCACAGTGTCGGGTGTGTTTATTAAGAAAGACAGCTGCAGTCTGATTATAGCCTGGTGAGAGCTGACTTGGTGACTTGGTGTGGACTCACTGGGAAATTCACCACTGAAATGTTCCCATATGGGTCAGTGGTGTTAAAGCCACAACATAATAAATATGGTTTGGGGGTTCCCAGAGACACCCCCCTCAGAAACACATGGACCCCTCATGTTATTATGCAATTTTATTCCATCCCAAGCTTTCGTTTCCATCTTTTCTGTAACATTCCATTTTTTTCCCCGCAAATCCACATAATCCTGTGTTTCCCTAACACTGAGCCATGCATCTACTCACTGGATGCTCCAGTTAGTTTGGCTACTGCGGCCCCGTTTGGGAGACTTAGTATTGCAGTGTGGTTTGAGACTGAAGGGCAGGATCAGCTGGCAGACTGTGGAGGACTGTACGGCTGTCTTACAATGGGCACCTCTGTCCACCTACCCCATTGTTGGACTTGTGTACTCCCATCTTGGAGCATGTTGTCACTGCCAAAACTGGCAGGTGTTTGAACCGCATGCTCTTTTGTGCCCAGTATGTCTGTGCCTTCAGTAGCCCAACAATAGGAAGGTTAGAGGAGACAAAGGAGCCTGGGGCAGTGTCAGGGAGACCCCTGCTGGGCTGGAGGCAGAATTGCATCTGGCTCTGTTATATCATTCGTATTGCCTGTCCATCTCAGGCCCACCACAGAAAATGGACCAATGACACAAAAGGGCAGGGTCTATCCCCAGTAGCACCAGCTGTTGCTGCTAGCGCCCTGCAGATAGCTTTGGGTGCGGCCGCTCGTGGTCTTTGTCCAGCAGGTAGGCGATTGCTGGACCGCCGTCATCAGCTGTCAAATGGGCATCAAAGCTTCAGCCAGCTTTGCTTATTTATCATTTCTTCTCTTGAGCATTTATGAAAAACAAAAAGCCACGCAAAAGCACAACATAACATCTGCATTCTAATATCATAGTTCTATGAGCTGAAATCTGTACCAGATAATATAAAATCATTTCCCTAGCCGCTCCTCAGCTCAAAAGGCCTTCCTTATGTTACATCTGTTTAGTTAATTGCATTTTTAAAGCTTGAACTGGTCAAAATGTCCCCCACTGTATCCTAGTGAGTGACTGTCCTTCTATAACCAGGTGTTCCATTCAGAATGTATGCTGCCTTTCAATCTAGGCTCCAGATCACACCAAGTGGGGAAATATTTCTAGCTGCGTACACTTCTCACCTGCTCTCTGATGTGACATGCGGAGTATCGTCTGCCTATTGCTATGTGCAAATAAAAGTGACACAGCAGTCTTTTTACTCCATCCTGGACACAGTTGCTAGGGAGCTTTCATGCAGGTTTGGCAAGAAAAGAAAAGTAAGATTTCAAATCCCACTGCTCAGTGAGTAACCATATCACCTATGGAGCACTTTGAGTAGGACCCTTAAGCCCAGCTGCTCTTGGGCTGCGACAGGCTCCCTGACCCACACTCTGACTCCACTTTACTACTATGTACATTTGAACAAAAGTGTATTTTTAACGGCAATTTAACATTTCAGTTTATTAAGTAGGGATTATGTCTTTGTACACGTCTGGATCGATTGTGCATATTTGATTTTTTGTCTTTTTTCTCTGCTAGTTTTGTTTTGGAAGGTAAGCTGAAATATGTAGGCTACGAAAATGTAAAATGTGTTCAATTTTACCGTTCTCTGCGACAATTTGCCTTCTGGGTATGGAGCCATATTAGAACAGGCGGGGCATTTCAGGACCCTGTTCTCATTTTATCAAAAGCACCAGGAGTTCACATACCCCTTTTGACAATAACTACACGCTAAACACGTTATTTTCTTGCTAATGCAAAACCCGCATAACAAAATTGCATTGTTTCGTTAGCTTATTTACGTTTAACCTGATACTACATTGTTTTATATCTGCTATATAAATGTATAGTTTCAGTTACAGATGTAATACATTTCCTACTGGAACCATATTGTTTTGTAAGATTTTAATTGCATTGCTTGCGGTGGAAATTGGGGAATTTAAAAAAGAATGGCACCTGTTTCCCATAAATGGCTGTTTATAAGGTAATTGCTGCAAATGCTCACATAATATATTATCTCACTGCATAATGTGCAGTGACAGGCATCAATAAAGCAAAATGAATTGTTTGACCAAGGTTTCATGCCTTGGTGCTTTTTTTCACTGACTAAAGTCACAACTGTTGTATTCATGGCAGGCTTTATTATGAAAGGCGTAGAGTATTCAGTGCACTAAACACCACAGCTTTTCTGGGTTACACACAACGATGGTAATAACCAACTTCCTTTCATGGACTCTGCCAGTGAAATGAAGGCCATACATTCTGCAGTAACATCGCAGGTCTTGACTTGAGCACGTGTGGGATTCCTACAGGAAAAGGCAAGAAATGTTCAATTGAATTAGATAGCTATAATAGCACTTTATCCATACACGTATTCCTGTAAGAAAAAAATCATGGCAATGCTGCCACGTACGATGTGTGAGATTCCAGGGCCGCCGCGCACGGGCCCCTGCAATGGTAATCCCCACTTCTGTCTCTGCGCCCGTAGCTATGTCACGGTGACACAATGGCCGAGTACATCCTTCTGCGTGAAAGCAGATGCGGCAACAAATGCGTGTGTGCCGCCGTAACGATTTCTGTCTTTGAAATGACACAATGATTTGTCCGAAGGGAGTCGCAGTCCTTTTGGGCATACCTGCAGTTGGCGAACGATCTTTTCATTCCGATATAAAGCAGCAATGAATGGAGACAGTCTCTCATGCACTGTGCTCTGCGATACACAACCGCAGAGCGTGAGTGTGTCTCACCCCAGTCCTTCGCCAATACAAAGCTGCAAGCTGTATCCAACCTCTTTGTTGTGGAGCCATTAACAGCTGTTC
>JAABNX020000130.1:29292696-29307186 GCA_015163995.2 Mormyrus lacerda
CCCCCCCCCCCAGTATGCCAATGTGCCCTTCATCCACAGGCACACAGAAGAGTCTCCTGGTTTTCCTCTCACTCCAGACAGACTAGGCCACATGCTCTTTCCTGGTGTTCCATTTTGTTAGTTCAACTTTTAAATCTCTCCTTCCTCTATTTCCATTCTTCTGCAGAGGTCATCATAGCTGCACTTTATGCTGATTTGTCCCCAATCCAGCCTCTTGTCAATGTTCCATCTGGATCTGTTCACTGACCCAGCAGAATCAAACCTCACATGCACATTCTTGGAACATTCCTTACATACATCATTATGCAAAATGTCTATTTATATGAGAGTGTCGCCATAATAAATAATTATGTTACAGCTAACCAATTATGGGCTCAGACAGAGTACCACTCATGCTTGAGTTCTGGCTCTTCAGAAAGTTAATTATAATCCACACCAACTCATAAGAGCATTGCTCACAACACACAAATGAATGTCCACACTGGGACGGCTCCCAGACTCGTAGACTGTGGCGTTTTCCTGCCATCTCTCAGGTCTTCTGTCTCCACCATAGAGTGCATACAAACTGCCTCTTCAATTTCTATGTTACGAATTATAGGTACTATTAATGTTTAGTAGTGTTGGCATCTTGTACACAAGTAAAGACTACGTTTTCACGGTATGTGCTACACATTTGTAGCAACCGTGGTCCAAAACAAACTCCCAGAAATGATATATAACCTCACATTGTTAAACACAAACTATACAGGATCCAGATGTCTCAGATGACAGAGTATTAAATAGCATTTTAACAAGAGACAGGATCTTATTTTGAAGTAAAATTTCTGTAAAATCTTTCAGCAACATCTATACAAATTGTTCAAAGTTCAAGAAAGTATAAAAACTCAATTTTGCTGTCGCACTTAATCACTTAATTTTAATGTTGTATATCTAAAAATCCAGAAAGTGCTAGAACGGAGACTGACATTGTGGACTGTAATACCTCGGCAAGTACATCCATTTTGTTCTCGGACAGTTATCCTGTTTTAAGACGGGGATACACCAGTGGAACAAGAATAATGGATTTGTGATTTAACACATTCTACAACATTGTTGTAAGATGACCATGTATTATTATTTATGAATTGCAAATATTTAGTGATCCTCAATGCCATTATCTGGAGATAGCTATCATATAAAGATTCCTACAGGCATACAATGCATATACTGTAACAGCATGTCAACATGCTTGTCATGAATTGCTCACGTTTGTCACAGTAAGGCCCAGAGGGAAGAGCATTATTTAGTATTCAATAGGAATTTTGAATCTGATATTCTTTGACACCTGTTTTTCCTATTGAGTGTACTGTGGCTCTGAATAAAACACATTTCATCTGAGGGATATGCACAAACTGTCATTGGGAAAGCAAGATATCATTATTTTTTGCTAAATCAACGTTAGCGCCTAGCTATCATATAGACGATATTCCTCCCGAATGCCCTGTCTTCTCTCTGGGTTTTCAAGCTTCCTAATGCCATGTTCATTGTTGTGAAGGGTAAAGGAAAAGAAAAACACAAAGGAAATAACAAAATGATACCAATGGGGGTTGGAATTCAAAGTTTTTTCCTTTGCTTTCTGTTAATCCCTTAGTTTTGATGTTGTCTCTGGGGGTTTATTGATTGACCAGGAAGTCTTTGGTCTGGTACAGGGAATGCACTCTTTGAGTTAGACGTACAGTGTTGAGCTAAGCCTGCCCTCGTCTCCGCAATGTCCGACCTTTACTCTGGAGGGAAGCGAACTACCTGCAGATTAATCAACAGCTCTATAGGATTAGCGTGACCCCGAAGACTTTTACTCCAATGTGAGAGAATAGCCCTTGGGCAGTATCAAAAAAGACTTGGAGAAAAAATAAATCTTCTCAAAGAGACGTTCTTCGGCCTAAACAAAAGACTGGAAGGAAGAAAGGAACGATATACTCCATCCACAAAAAAAAGCGTCTTTCTAAATCATGTCAATCATTCTCAAATGAAATCAGATTGTTTTCAAACCAGGTGTGACACACTAGTCCAGAAAGTCAATCCGCTGCTTTTATTAGCTATGATGGCACATTTCACAGTCCTCTTCCTTACAGAAATCAAATCCGGTGATTAGTCAGCAGTTTGACGTTATCTTAAGTTCCTTGTCGGAATTAATTTAGCGTGGGTGGGCTGGGAGGGGGGGGGTGGGCACACTCCAAGATTTGCAGTTTGCAATCCAGTTGAAAGAAACTCCTTCAAGCAAACGCCTACTGACCCACTAGGATAAAAAAAAAAACAACAATAATCACTATGAGACCAAAGGCCAATGAACCATTCAGAAGAAAGAGAACAGAGGATCTGAAAGAGTATCCTCTGTCACTTGCCTACTCTTTCACTCTCCCTTAGGTTTGGTTTTCAGGGGCTGTGAGGCCTCAATGGAATTCTAGGCCAGGAGCGACAGAGAGACCTACCTACCGCCAGCCATCCGTCCTGTCCAATGAAACCCAACGCCTTCCCTATACTTCTTGACAGGACGACCATATCCCCAGAGCCCCCAGAAGTGCCTGACTAGACAAACCCTAATGGACTTTGTTCCTTTTACAAGGGGCAGTCCATCCTAATCTCACTCAATTAGGAACTACTTCATATGTGAGTCACGGTCATTTGAGACTAGGTGCACGGAGGTGACGCTGACCCGTGACAAGGTTGGGGCCCACCTGCGAGTGGAATTTTTCCCTCCTTCCCCCTCTTTTCCTGTGCCCTTCCGTAATTTGTCCCAGACACTGATAAGTAGATTAGGCAGCAGGTGTATAGCAGAGGCAGAATGCTAAGGCTATGTAGCATGGACCGGATAACAGAGACCACATTCACTGATAGCACTTAATTCTAAATCCCCTTTTAAAAATGCTTTTACTGTTCATTATATATGAGACATTTTCCATCTCTGGAGAAAAAAAACATCTTTAAATGCTTTTAAGGCAGAAACCCATTAGATCATGTAATAGGTCTTAAATTACCTATGTTAATATACCATTTTCTATGAGAAAACAGGACTTTCGGATGCTTTGGCAATTGCAGTCTTTAGTCTGAATATTTCAATGATGAGGAAAATTTCAGTGTCACAGGACATGTAACAGTCTGAGGCCTGAAAGTTCATTTGTTTCATTTTGACGTGACTGAAATGAAACAAGTAGGAGTAGAATATAACAGTTCTGTTCTAGAAGGATATTAAAGCATTTTTGTATTCATTTGCTTAGCTGCCACTATCCAAAGCAATTTAGAATTTTTGCCCAGTTATGCAGTCTGTTAGTAGCGGTGTCACTCCATCCACCCACTTTTCATTGCTGCTTATCTGTTAAGCCTGGACCCTTCCTCAGGAAAGCTGCAGAGGATGCCCGTCTATCACACGGTCACAGAATGGCCAACTTGCATTTGAGGTGAGGATAGCTTGGGGTCACAGAGCGGGACCAGCCAACATCCGGCAGCCCAGGAGCAGCTGGGCTTCAAGGCCTCGCTCATGGGCCCGATGGTGACGTGATTACTCTGCCGGCCAAGAGATTCAAACTGGTGACCTTCCGAACATGGGTACAGACTCACACACCACATTCCCCTGAAGGAAACTTACACAAGCACTGGGAGAACATGCAAACTTACGGGATTTGAATTGTGGAGATGTGGGTTAGAGTGCTAACCAATGCTCTACATCACTATTATGTGTCATATTTTGTACTAACTATCATGCCATTGAACATCACTAATACACTTTTATTCCATCAGATCCATTTACTTTTATTTCATCACTAATACACTTTTACTCCATCACTATTACACTTGTATGTCATCACATCATTTACATTTACTCCATCACTAATACACTTGTGTGCCATTACTAATATACTTTTACTCCATCACATACAATTTACTTTCACTCCATCACTAATACACTTTTACTCCTTCACATCCTTTTACTTTTACTCCTTCGCTGATATACCTTCACTATACTGCGCGTTACTGTACTGTACTACTACTGCTGATGCTTTTTACATCATGATATTAGTTGTATTTTTAATTTTGTATTGCATACAAATGATATTTTTACACCGCTGATATTTTATATATTATATATCTATTTCTACTTTACTTTTTCTTTGTGTGTGTATATTTGAGGTTAACTGAAATGTGATTTCCTTGTGTTTGCACAATGACAAGAAAGTTCTTGAACCTTGAATCACTATGGTAATCAAACTTCAAGAAAGCAGTAACGGTACAATCTACATCTGCACAAAAAGCACAATCTCTTAAATAAATATCTGAAGCAGATGTAAAAACCTGTGATTTTAGCCAGTTAAGTAACACCTGAAGTTTTAATTCCAATAAAAAATTTTCATTGTCTACATGTACTAGAAAATGCAATCATGTACCTTGTACAGTATATTGTTTGCTAAATTGTACTACAGATCTGTTTTTATTGTAATAAAGTTTAATTATACACTATGAAGTTACATGCTTGCTATAATTAAAAAGAAAATTGCAATTACCGTTGTGAGTCCGTGGTGCCTCATTCCAACATTTTAAAAAGCCTTTGTAGACTGATCGTGCAGTCAGTATAAAGTTATTGTTAGCCTGAGCAGGGTAACATCACGTTTAATTACAAAATTTCACCCTTTAGGTTTAGCTCTTTCATTATACATTGTAACTTTCTATGTACAAAGTTCTGCTACTTCAATAAAGAGCAATAAAAAAATATTCTTATATATATTAAAAATATTTCATGAGGTTTTCATTAGCTTTGTGATATTGAAAGAACATTCTAAATATATTAGGACTTCTCTCGCTAAAATAGATGGCAAGCTTTGCAGGCCATGCTGCAGGGGACACCCCGGCCCAGTTGCCTGAGGGTTGTGGGTTTGAATATCATTTTCTGTTGAAGTGCAGAGTTGGGCTGTTCTAATCATCTGTGGGGTGATGCGCAGTTGCACGAGACAGCACTTTTAAATTGCCTGGCTTGTGGACCCAGCGATGGTTGCAGTGCCTGGTGTGTGTATAAATGGATTTATTGATAAAGTCTTGCATGCATCAGTTTATAATATTTGTAAACCATAAAATGATGTTTCATTCACCCACACTTTTCTGATAAGCAGAAATTCTTACAGAGACAAGAACACCTAGGATGACAGGGGGGTCTCATCTGTTTTTTATAACATGCACATACTGGGGTGCACATGTAATACTATATTATCCCAAAAAAATCTGATTAGTATAAAAAACTGCTGAATATTTCATTTGAAATATAATCGGAACCGTTTTCTCCCTCAGAAAGCAGAAGTTATTATGAGTAATAATAATGTAAGTTGTCTTTTTCTGTCAGTAGATGAAATTATACTTAGGTAAAAAATGCCAAATATTATAACTGCATTGTGTTTTCCATCCAATGTTTTGTTTGTCAAATGAGTTAACACAACAAAATATTGATTTTTATTTTGAATGAGCAGTCCACTCTCTAAACGTCAATGCTTAATGCCAGCCATTTTTTTTTTTATGTGAATCTGTTATTTTGTGTCTGTGATATCACAACAGTCGATGTGAGTCAAATGAAGTGCGACTGAAAATGGCAGGGTCGCTTTCACGTTGCCGGCAGTCTCTGCCCTCATCTTGCCTTGTTTAAGAAAACTTGTTAATTAGAAAGAGCCCATGATGTCTGCCTGACTCAAGCCTTCATCTGCTAAGTAGAAGCATAAATGGTGTTTTCAGTGCAAAAACAGCCTCCTGCAAAACAATAGTGCGTATTTGTCCTTTTCTATTAAGGAGCAATAGTGGATGTCAGTTTTAGTCTTTAGTTTATAGGCTGGTATACTGAAGGTTAAAGTCACCGCGACCTTGACCTGTTCCTCAGAAGTGCCTTTCTGTTTAATTCTACATTCCACCGATAATCAAGTTTCAGAAGGGATCACCTGTTGATCATTGATAGCTGTAGGACTAAGCAATGCATCCATCTGTTGTCCATAGTCATTCATCCAGTGCACGGTTGCTGTGGTCCCAGGATTCCATGGATCGGTCTGTTGGAATTTTAAGAAATCCAGAACAAATCCGTAAGCAGGAAATCCCAGAGCGAGAGGCAGGAATCAAACTCATAAACCTTAAAGGTATGATCCCAAACTGGTACCACAACACCCCAACCCAATAACCCCCAGATGCACAATTATGCCTATATTTTACCAGAGCATAGATTTCTTTCATATAAAAACCTTTCTACATTGTTACGTTCTTTCAACATTCTATGGTGACATTGACTTCTTGGTTTCTTCGATCGTGAGTAACCCCAGGCGTCTTATTATCCCAAAAGTGGAATACAAATAAGTATTTGATAAGATAATAAAGGATAACATGTAAAACAAAATTAACAGAATCTCTCAAAGAGCACAGTTGGTATCACCAAGCCATTTTGGCAGGAAGTCATTTTTCACACGCATTATCTGATCGTAGTTAAACAGTATGATGTCATAATTGTGTCAACAACAGGAATGACTGATAACAAAGACTATTTTAATTGTCTCTGCCCTATACCTCCTGCTGTGTTTTTAACAGTTACAGCATCCTGTTGTTCGATGACCATTCATCATATTTAATCACCTATCCGTTCTATAAACACTCATTCAGAAACAGACATTGGCACGTTACAGAGAGGTTTTAATTTTTTCTTCTTGTCGTCGACTAAGTTTCACTTCTGAATCAAGCCATGCAAATTACATACTTGAAAAGGAGTCAAAGGTCTGATGCTCTTCAAGTTAACATTTATTAAAAAGGCAGTCTTTTGCCATCATGAATGCATATGATGAAATTCCATCCTATACATTTTAGAGGAACTTCTAATTGATTGGAAACGAATAACGTGCATCGGGAAAGAGAGAGAGCCGAACAACGCCGAGCTAGAGAAGATATAAATGCGGCCTCCGTGGCCAGCGACGGAGCCTAAGAATCGCAGGCATGTCGCTAAATGTGAAGCATCTCTCTCTGTTTGTTTAGTGCCTATTCACTCTGGAGGAAACATTGTAATTGCTTGTGAGAGACGCCAAAGCAGGCTGGCTTTAATCTGCGTCACTGAGCATTTCACCTTTTATACTTTTATACCTGTCATGCCTGGGATACAAAGTGCTACCAGCTGGAGATTCGGCGCCGATAAGTGATCCAGTTTAGTCTCATGCTCGGATGTATTTTTGACTCTTTAATTTTATCCCTGCCCTCAATTGCCTCTTTTTATAGTCACAGCACCTATGGTTGTCGTAATCCTCAAACTGTATTAGGAAAAGTCGTGCTTTTTTTCACATTCTTTGTGGAGACCATATGAAGGGTGGACTTAGGGTGCTCTTGGGGCACCAACCCCATTTGTGCTCGCCTGCCCCAATATGATTTTCTGCAAAACGCTTCAGGAACATTCTGCAGTCACTTCCCGGGGATGCATAAGGACTGGAATAGAGAGTTGCCTTGGGTATAAGTCACCTGGACCGTTTGGGTTTCACAAAAAATCTGCGACCTGGTCCACCAGCTCGGAGGATCTTCTTACCCAATGATCTGTCCTGTAGTTCATGACCGATTTCCTCATGCCAGAGCCTTATAAATACTGTTTATTGTTAAATATTTTTCATGTCGCAGTATTTCTCATTTTCATAGTGTTTATTTTTTTCAGGATTTCTGAAAAAACAAATACAGCGTTGAATTCAGTTTGGGGAAGACCAACATCAGTACATCCTCTGTCCTAAGACGTCCTATATAAGATGAGGCACTTTCCGCAATGTGTCATTTTAGGGTCACGTGACTTAAATTCACTCTCATATGATAGGTTGCCCAAGATTGGCAGGCTAATTAAGAGGTTTTATTGTCCCGCAGATGCCTGAAGGCATCCCCGATGCGAATGATTGAGCAGCTATATAATTCCGAGTTCAGGCTCATAGGGTGATGCAGAGGCGGGTAGTGAGTCACCTGACCCAAATGGCATTTGAAAACCCTGAAATCCAACTTGGTTTATGACTCATATTGCCAAACATTTCAGGACTGCGCAAGAAAGCTTTACAATAACGCATCTGACCTTGTACTCTGTAAGATGTTTTGTTCCTCTAGTGGGAGTTATCTGGCGGTAGCAGGACCCTAAGTGTATTTAAAGTCATTCTGTTTCAAATTGGGTTCAAAACTTAAAGTAGCTACACCAAACTGTGTTTTTTTTTTTTGCTTAGGCTTCTGCACAAACTGATTTCTCATTCAAACAGGTCAGATTAAAAGAAGTTGAAGCTCTCCGACTTGGAACTCATGTTGAGTCCTGGGGTTTGCTGCACATGCGTGCTGACTGTTCTCGGGGCAAGAGTTCATGGAAAACCTACCCGCATATTTAATGTAGCTTACGGGCTTCGATTTGCATAATTTCTTAAGCATTTTTCCAGCAGACTCAGTGAGTGGTGTTCTGTGCAATTTTTAATTTGCCCATTTATGATCTGGATATTTCCTGGAGCAATTCAGGTAAGATGCCCTCCTTCAGGGTGGAACAGTTCCTGCCTGAGAATTGAACATCTCGGTGTAAATTATGTTCATGAATTTAAATATAGTTAAATAGCTTCTTTCTTTTTTCAAAGTGCCTTATAAGTGTTACCCAGTCATCCAACTTTGTTGATCAGCAGCCCAGGTGAGCACAAGGTTTCATCAGCAGGGTCTGCTTGGCCTCAGCAGCCCAGGTGAGCACAAGGTTTCATCGGCAGGGTCTGCTTGGCCTCTTTGACCGACGTGTCCTTACTGGAAAAACGGCGTAAAGTTTTTGGGGTGCTCATGTTTGAGGGAGCAGGCCGCAGAGCTCTGCTCTTTCCACAAGAAGGACTGTCGATGGCTGAGAGAAGATGGAGGAGTGGGAGGGAGTGGCACAGGTAAACTCTGAAAGTGTTTTTTTGGAGATCCGCCGTGTATCGATTCTTCCGTCCGTTTGTGGCACTAGGTGCATAGGACAAATCACTTAGTGGTCGACTTTTAGAGAACCACGGGATGAACTGGCCTCTTGCCGTTCCCTTGTATTTTGTTTACATTTTGCGTTTATTTAATTACCCGAAACTTTTGTCCAAAGCAAGATACAAGGGAGGGCCAGAGAGCAGGGGGTCAGCCAGTGTCCCTAGATACGGTTAAATTTCTCTGCCAGCCATGAGATTTCAACCAGAGACATTCAGATTATGGGCACAGACTCACAAATTGCCCACAAACAGTGGTCTAGGTATCCTGGAATAGTCTCCAGGCTTTGGTCCATAACACCCTGATCAGGGTGAAAAATGCCTAAAAAGTGGATGGATGGATGGATGGATGGATGGATGATTTCAGAGCCTCAGATCAGTGTCAGAATATAAATCTCTGCTTCGGAAGGTGCTGCGAAGCTCCCAGCATGTCTCCTCCTAGCCCCACCCACCTCTCCTAGGCATCAATGCCCCACTTGCTATCGGTGTAAAAAGGGTTTCAAAGCAGTGCATCGCCCCCATGCACTGTGCAGACTCACCAGCAGGGGGCGGTGCAGGACACACCAGGTGGCGTTTGGGCGGGGGTGCCTTGTGGGACTGACCGGAGGATGTCTCAGATCCGCGCCTTGGAGTGTCCTTCACAGAGGCTTCTCGTATTCCTGAAGGCCATCTGCCCACACGGAACAGGCAGAGATCCGCTGGTGACTCAGGGATCCTGGAGCGGACACACAGTAATGAGATGCTGTGAGCTTGCATCCTTACCTCTGAATCAGTTATCAACTCAGGCAATTACTGCCAACTTCAAAGAGAACTAATTTTCCTGCACAAAACTTTTCGCGCGTTTTGTACTAAAATGCATATTAATCTGTAATCTAGCAATGTGTACATATTTCCATTTAACAATTATTGTTATATGTTAAACACATAGGGGGACAAAATAGTTTAAGATTTCTCTTTGAAAGTATATGTGAGTTGTGCACACTAGCCGTGACCCTGCGCTCAATAAGCCATTTTGGAGGATCAACGGATAAGTGCAGGGTTGAAACTTTCATGAAGCCGCACTCCCGGAAAGCGGGGCAACCAGAGAAAAGAGGAAGTGGAACGGAGGAAAAATAAGGGTATGAGGCAGGTGTCAGAGCTCAGGGGAGAGCATGGGGCTTTTCGGGGCGACTCTGCACGCGGACACTCCGGCAATTAGCAG
Organism: Mormyrus lacerda; assembly: GCA_015163995.2. Taxonomy (NCBI): domain Eukaryota; kingdom Metazoa; phylum Chordata; class Actinopteri; order Osteoglossiformes; family Mormyridae; genus Mormyrus; species Mormyrus lacerda. The sequence continues at coordinate 29,302,876 of JAABNX020000130.1, forward strand.
GCGGTGTACTCTGCGTGAACCCGCGGAGGTGACAGCCGGGGCCCACTCCTTCCTGCTGATCAGAGGAGCCGTGGGGGGGAACAGACAGCCGGTAGACAAGCTTTGCATGTGTTCCTCACACGCTACGTGTTCCTGCTGCTGATGTGCTGATCATAAATGTTTGATGCGACACCTGCATTGCTTTAGTGTGCGTGCCTGTGTGTGTGTGTGTGTGTGTGTGTGTGTGTGTGTGTGTGTGTGATTGTGCGTGCGTGGCCCTTTTCTAATTAACGAAAATACACAAAATGGCTCTGGGGTCCAAAAAGCCCATTTGCTGTGGGTCTGTCTTTTTAGAAAGGAGATTTAGGACTGGGTTTGCCCGAACTTTTTCATCTTCTCCATCGAAACTTTGGAGAAGGAACGTGACAATCGCAAGGAAACGCCATGTGATTGGTGCTTCGGAGAGTGTGGGTCAGGTCACTGTCATCGCTGAAGAAGAGACAGGTGATCCAATCCCCTGGGAGGGTTTCTGCCACAGAAAATCAGTCACAGGAAGAGTGACTCTCTGAGTCTGTCGATGATGATGTCACATAATACCAAGCTGCCTTTTGAGGCAATCATCAGCATCACAACTGTGTACTGCCGTGCATTTCCAGATCAGACGGCGGTGGTCGGCGTGACATCCTACTTTTACAGCGACCGGAATTGCGTGTTGAACCCAAAAAAGAGTGACATCAGAATCTGCAGCTTTGAGTTACCAATGTGTGAAAGCTGTTTTTGTTTGAAATCCTGTGTATGATTTTTCCACGTTTGCTATCTGTTATCCATTTCCCAAAAAGCCCATAATTTAATATGCTAGATGACCCTTTAAATGTTAGTGATTGAAGCTAAAGCATTTCTTGATATTATCTTGGCTAAACAGCTGCAATATTACACCCAATCATGGTTCCACTCAGTCCAGCAGGTCATTCTAAGCACATTAAAACAACTAAATAAAAGCTGCCCCAGGATGTTGGTTAGAAATAGAGACGTGTGTCAGGTCTAAACACATGGGTGTAGCCATGTCTGAGTGACTGACTCTGAGACATAGTCTTTAAGGAGTTTTATCTGTTTGGTGCAGCAAAGGTATGTGAACAAGGAATTCTGGTGGTTTTTTCATCCAGGATTCCGGAACCATGTTCTTTTTTATGGGTTTTATGGGGGTTAACCTGTGTGAAGTTATGTAAGAAAAATATACAATTGCAGTTTTCTGAAAATATGATAAAAATGAAAAGTTGCGTGACTTTTCTCTGCTTTGTTCCAACAGTTTTTTTTTTCTATTCATTTATTTTTTTTTTTTTGTTCTCATGCGGTCCAGCGAAGGGAGGGCTCATCCCATCCGGATCCTCCCAGTCCGGACTGGATCGCTGGAGCTGTACGGCGCCTTGTGGATTGCCTGCCCCCCCTGTCCTAAAACCCCCAGCCCAGAAAGCTTCTGGTACCCAGGGACTAAGAGGAGGAGAATTTGGTGTCGCGCGCAGGGGGGATGAGAGGTGTGTACCAAGAGAGGTCCTGGCCAGAAAGTTTTCTTTGCATGTAATATGGGTAGTTTGACATTCCTTCTACAACATTCCGGGATGCCCCCTTGGCTTTTGTCCACAGCGTGTCTTGACCGCCACATCTTCTTGTGGTGTTACAGCTGTAAGTGAGAACTTTTAACCTGCCTCTTGCTAAAAAAAAAAAATTAAAAAAAAAATTCAGACACTGGTTAAGTGGATACTTTCGTTTTTGTTAATCAGAACTTAATTTCCCGACTCTCTTTTTCCTTCGCTGTTTCTCCGCTCGACTAGCCAGGTTTTACCCGGGCAATCCCAGATCTTTGCCGGAGTGTTCTGTCACGAGACGGTAAAACCGTTTTTTAGCTGTTTGCTTTTACGCCCGTGAGCTTATAGGCACTGCTGGCCATCGACTCTCTTCTGATGTTCAGCCATACATGAAGAAAGGGGCTGTCTCCCTCCTAATATATTCCTCTGCCGATATTGTATCGGAAAAAGAGATGGAGGGCGGATGAAAAAGAGAATGTAAATAAGACCCTTTGGAGGCCGCCTGCTGCTGTAGTTTGCTTATTGGAAGTCACGTGACACGCCGCAATGCCCAGCGGGGCCTTTGAACCAGCAATCTGTGAAAAATCCTATTGGAACCATTGTGCTTGGGCTCTGTACCATAACCTGCAGTACTGGAACAATGCCGGACAGGAAGCCGTCTCTCCCGGCTCCATGGATCTAATGTAAATGGGGAATCTTCCGGCGAAAACACGGAGGAGCGCGGCCGGTTTCGTCTCTCTGCTTTCTTTCTTGCCTTCTTCCCTTTTTCTCTCTTTCCCCCCTCAAGCCCAGTTTTTCGGACGGACATTATTTTCGCTGGTAATTCGGAAGGCTTTTTCCCTGACTCTCCTTTGCGTTCAGTGGCAGGACGGGACACACCGGCCGAGATCCTTCCCGATTTTGGGGTTTTTCTCCCCTCCTTCGTATCGGCTAATGGGAGTCACTCCTTTAGTAGAGACTGTGCATGTAGTTAATTGGGGATGCGACTGTCCACTTCCTGGAACAGACGTCAGTGCTAAAGGTAAGCGGCCATGATGACTTCTCTCTTACTCTCTGTTTTTATAGCTGTAGTCACAACATACATGTATTTCCACCATTTTTAAATAAAATGTGGGAGGAGCTTCTCGAAAGAGAGGTGAGTTTAGCTAGAAAGCTGCAAACCACCTAAAAACACACACCCGCCATCTTTTTCAGACTGCTGGCTTTTTTTTTTTTACACTTCTGGGTTGAATCATGCTTATCTACAAGTCATGTGACCATTTTACAAATTTAATTTTATGTGAAACAAAAAAAAAAAAAAAAAACATTGTTAACTAGAACGCAATAAAAGAGGAGGAATAAGAGGGAAAGTGAAAGCAGGAGGAGAAGATGATCGGTAAGATGAAAAGGGAGCGGGGTTTTCTTCATTCCTCAGCAAGAAGGACTGTTGTTGGGGCCTCCAGTGCTCTATAATGAACGCGCCGCATGTCCAGGGAAAAGGATGCCCTTCGTAGATCAATTACTTTGCCATGATTCCCAGAGAACTTTTTTTTTTTCTAATTGAATAAGGGCGGGATGATAAATGCCAGTAATTCACATCTCATTTGTCTAAACCAAGGCTTGGTTCTACCTTTTAATTCCTGCTTGGTTTTTCGCTGAAAAACTGCCTCCATTTACACGATTCTCCATTAACTGAGAAGCAAGTGAAATGTTTAAATCCATCTATTTTTTCCAGCCACCAACCATTTATCCTGAGCGGCGCAACTGGGCGAAAGTTTTAAACAAAAATTGTTTTTTTATGTCATTATTATTATAATTGGAAATACAGTTTATGGGCCACAAAGGATGCAACTCTACTTCTGCATGTAATAGGTGCCTTGCAAGGTATGTGTTTAACACTTAGCCCTTTGCTCTATTAACAAAACGACTGATGACCAAATGTGTGAACAGGGATTGTTGCCAAGCAGTCATTGGCATAACCATCACCATCAGTATATTGGCACTAATGTCAGGTAGCTCCCAGCCCTTTACCCGCCCACGTCCAGGACCACGCACACACACGATCTGCATACAGTGTCATTCATCAAGACGTGACACACTGGCGGTCCGGACGTTTAGGCAGATTTAGGGGATCCTTAGCCCTGGCTTTGCGATTGTTCTCTGGAAACACCGAAGGAGATTAGATTGATAACAGGAAGGTACAGGAAATAACAGAGAATGAATGAATTCCTGTCTAGCCCAGCTTCAGGACAGGACAGGACTGCTGCTTTCCTTTGTAATAATCCTGTGTTTTGACTTTAAGTTTTGTGCTTAATCATAAGCATGTTCCTTTAAAATTTGCATTCCAAATTTGTTTTCTAAGTATATTTTAAGATGTGCCCACAGAGCTGCATAAGCTCACTCTGTTTTCGATACACAAAGTCTCGGATATATTGCTTGTGTTTTTTTTTTTTTTCTTCTTCTTCTTTTTTGATACATTCCATACACCCCGACAATGCTGAGAGCATTTATGGAGAATGTGGGAGGTTGGGAGACAGCAAGTCTCATATCTGTCTAATTAAAGCTAATTTGGAAGCGTTTCCCACTGGCACGCACGTTTTCCTGTCCCTGAAAAAAAAATTAATTAGGCTGGGATTGCGGGGTCCAGACGAAGGCGTCCAGAGGGCGACGCTGAGCGGCTCTGGCAGAGGGGGGGGCCAAACCTAATTTGGTGAGGGTGAGAATGGCACAGAGGAAATGGCCAGAGCGCCAAGGGGGGGGGGGGGGGACA